>JBBPNA010000170.1:0-52842 GCA_038090555.1 Boletus subcaerulescens | reverse complement strand
GATGGTTGCCGCGATGTTGTCAATCCAGGTGGTGATCGTTCATGGGGTACTGTCTTTGGAGTGCTTGGACGAACGTCCGCCGGCTGAGAATCACCTGGCGCTTTGGCAGGAGCTGAGACACCACGTTGACGCGGTGGTGGGAGTGGCATTTCGGGAAGTATGCCGAACAACGCAGTCAGTTCCTGCAGAGACGGAATGGGTGTTGTGCGTGCGCTGTACATGGAACACTCAGCATCAAGACTACATCGCATGTCAAACGCGACTCACTCGACAACTACGACATAAAAGTCAGGCGCAGGAGGAGCCGTCTTGCGGAATGGCGTGGAAGGCTTGTATGCATGGAAAAAGACATTATATGGTGATGATGATTCGGAGGTGGGTTCGGACTTTCTTGCCGGACGATACAATGGGATGGTGTGACCACAAGGTATGAATCGTAGCGCCTTGAATATATCCTCTAATTGGAGAACAAAGGAATTCAGCGTAGGTAAGAGAGTACAAATGAACGATGTACGAGTGGTTTTCTGCTGGTGAAGCTGGAGTCGCCTCCACCAATTAATCCTTTGAAAAAGTCGGGCAACACTCATGACCTTTGATACAAGGCACGAAAAGAGTTCGCTGAGCCTTCGTGTTGCAGTCTGCGATGTGGTAGATGGAAGTGAAACTCGTGGTACAATCGGGTACTCGGGTGTCAGGGGTTCAGCACGCATCAGAATGAAACCAAGACGCTTCAGATATGCGTACACCTAAACAAGGGTGCAAGGAGCAGATAAGCAGGTACTAGTCCGGAAAGTCGCAAATTAGTCACCTGATAACGCTCCAGGGTCAAGTCTTCACGACCGATCATCTCAGCGAAAGCTTGTTGAACTGACATCGGCGCTCCTTGACTTTGTGATTCATACTTCGAAGGGTCTACGAGCGATGTTCCGGCAGATAATGGTTTATAACAAAATAGAGCGCCGCGTTCGATGAGGTACAAGGCTTCTTCCGGAAGAAGTTCGAGACGTTTAGGGAGTTTGGACGGTGGACTTTGATAATCGTCTTGCGCCGTCCGAGATATAGAGTAGCCCATCGCCGAAAAGTGGATTCCACGCGCAGTCGTGACATGGACGCGATCAATTGAAGGATACCAAATACCATAACTTATAGTTTTGCTGTAATCACATATTAGCATGGACTGACCCTAACGCGTTGAAGAACAGCTGACCTGGAAATGGTTCTCTTGGCGCGAAGGGCTTCAAACATGGCATCTCGCGAGCGGTCAAGGATGTGGAGCTGTAACCCTGATCCTCCACCCGGGGCAGGCTCAAAGTCCTTTTCACCGCGTTTCGGGATGATGGGCCGTGCAGCAGCACCAAGCTTTCTGTCTGATTTTATCATCCATCCATGACCCGTGCACTGGCGATAACTCACGAGAGTTTGGTCCAATCTAGTCCGCCATCTTCATCTCCCGAGGACTGTTCATCGCCGTCTTGGGTACTTTCTGCTCGTGGACGTGGAATTTCCAGTGTATCGTCCATATGTAACCTGAGGTCGTAACGAAAGGTTAGACTTCCATAAAAGGACACATCTCTCTGTGTTGACTCCTTCACTGAGTCGGCCGACATGGAATCCGAACGCAAGCCATCATTCATCCAGTCCCTCATCGTGCGCCACTCAGTTCCTTTTGTTCGAATTATCCCCATGATCATTCGCTACATCCCTCATTCCGCTTAGGCAGGAGGTGCAGCAGGTATAGCCGTGGACTTGCTTTTCTTCCCAATAGATACCATCAAGACGCGGTTGCAGTCTAGTCAAGGATTCGTAAAGGCTGGTGGTTTCAAACGGATCTACAAAGGCATCGGGAGCGTGGTCGTAGGCAGCGCACCGGGAGGTGAGTATTGCCATGCTTGTCAGTCGAACTAATTATGACTGGAGAGCAGCGGCCATGTTCTTCTCGACCTATGAAATGTCGAAGCAATCACTGCCTTTACATGGGCAGCTGGCCCCGCTCAACCACATGATTTCCGCGTCTATTGGCGAAGTTGTATGTCATCCTGTGTTACTACCATGACTTCAAGCCTCCGAGGTCACATGCTTTAGGCAGCCTGCTTAGTCCGTGTTCCAACTGAAGTTGTAAAAACGCGCATGCAAACATCATCTTATGGTTCTGCAGCTACGTCCCTCGCCACCGCAAAGATGGTTCTCAAGCATGACGGTATAAAGGGACTTTACCGTGGGTTTGGGATAACAATCATACGCGAGGTCCGTAGTACTAGTCGCAAGTATTTCATGACATTCTTCATCCTCCCGACAGATCCCATTTACTTCACTTCAATTTCCCTTGTATGAGTTTTTGAAGTATCGACTCTCCCTGGCTATGGGTGCACGCCGGCTCCATGCTTCGGAAGCCGCGGTCTGTGGGAGTATTGCTGGTGGTGTTGCAGCTGCGCTGACAACTCCCCTTGATGTTCTCAAAACGCGAGTGATGCTAGACATGCGGGTAGGTCCGCCATCACTGGTTCACTCTCTTTCCTGACGGGTTGGTTACGGAACATCAAGGATCCCACCTCAAAAATGCCCTCTCTGCTGAGCCGTTTCGGACAAATTTATATCGACGAAGGGATGAAGGTACTGTTTGCGGGTGTCGTGCCACGGACGCTTTGGATCTCTGCTGGTGGTGCTGTGTTCCTTGGAGCTTACGAGTGGGTTATGGGTGGTCTGGTTGATAGATAACCCGTGTGGTGCGGATATCGTTGTTTTGGGCGTGGGGATGGCAGGAGCGAGACATGGGATCTACTTAGAGAGCAACCCCCGGAGAATAGGTTCAATGTGTCCTTCAAGTTCGTCAATCACTCTTCTCTGATTGATTCTCCTTGAATGGTTCCGACAGTGGTGGTTATCTATGCCAAGGTCGCCGGAAATGGAGATCCGCATACCAATAACTTGCCTTGGCCGATACATAGGTAACCCAAACACCCCGGGATGACCAGAAGACTCATTGAAATACATGGGAACGTGATGCGCACGCTCGAGATCGGGTTGAAAAGAGACGTTCGATGTAGAACGGTAGTCCCACTGGCATATTCAGAGCTGGTGGTTGCCCACAGCGGGATTGCCGCCGAGAACATCCAACAACTGCGTCGCGCGCGTTTGGGCACTGAGTCGAAGCTTCAATGTCCTGGCTAACTTGTTGCAGCAAGTCCTAACTCGGCAAGTATCAACAGATATTTATCAGACAGGTGCCATGTGTCGTCCTCGACAGCATTCAACGTCCTCGGTCACCATATCGGAAAGTCAATGAATCCCCACAGGTCGTTGATTTCCCGCACATCACGGCTTGCCACCAAGCTAAGCTATAAATGACCGTGATCTGCACTTCCGAGTCGTTCATTCCCCCATAGCGTTTACTTAATTTCCTCTGGCTAGTGGCCTGAGGTTTCATCTCCTATGGAGACGGTGACCTCCCTCCTGCAGAATTTTGATTTCTTGTACCATCTTCACACACTCTTTCTATTTACCAAGGCAGATATCCGAACCGCACTCATCCCGCAGGTGTGTTACAAGTCGACCGCTGCAATGCTTCTTATGTAACTTCACCCAAAAGACCATCTTTGCACTCGCAGTTGCCCCCGTGTGTCACCCCTCACACGTCCTCCACACAGTGACATGGATTTGGCTTCACTTGCTAATGTGTAATGTCGCGAACCAAGTCAAGGCACCTGACGAAGACAAGATCAATAAGCCCTTCCGTCCACTTCCGTCTGGGAGAATCGCCGAACATCATGCCAGGACTCTTCGCTGGATCCTCGTCCCCGTCTGTCTGGCGTGCTCTGCGGCATACAGCATGGAGCTGTTATTCACCAGCATAGGACTCCAGGTTCTCACCGTGTTGTACAGCGAACTTCACTGTGATGAATGTTTTATCTTGAAGAATTTTCTCACTGCGGCCATGTACGGCTGCGCGGGTTTCGGAGGCGCTTTACTGGCAGGTATGTCAGTTTTTACTTCTCGTTGGCTGTGGTTTGGTTTACATACTCCCTCTCCAGGATGCGATCGGTCCCACGTCCACAAGACCGCCCAGCTAGCGGTTCAATTGAGTACAACTGTTTTCGCTTCTACGTTGCATGCACAAGATTTTAAAGACGTCTCTGGAGATCGTCTGACGGGTCGATGCACCCTACCCATTTTATTCCCCCTCGGGTCCAGATTATCCATCGCGTTGGGTATTCCGATGTGGTCCATTTGCCTCAGTCACGTGTGGCATCTCGATCCACTCAGCGCTACGGCATTCATTTTATATTCCGGTTACACGGGCGTTCGTTTTTTGCTCTATCAGTCTGTCGACGACGACAAGCGATCCTGTAGATTCTATAGTGTGAGTGGGTGTATACATTTCGCGTTCCTCTTTCACTGACAGCCTTGGCCCCAAGTTTTGGCTTAGCATACACCACATGCTTCCTGCTTACTCGCATATATGCATGGCGACCAGCAGCCTCTGGTGCCTCACATCGTCCCCACGGTACCTTCATTTGTAGTATCTAACTCCATCACAGTCCCACGTCTGTTGGAGGTGACCCAACTTTATTCATTCACCATCATATCAAGGAGCTGCATCAGGGTACATAGTTTTGTATCATATCACAAGCCTACGGACTAGGTTCGTGTGTAAAACCCCAGTCATTGGAATGCAACTCGAATATACTCATGTGGCCCGACGATAGACACGACGCGATATGCTCAAGTTGCCGGTGTGTCAAGAGGGAGTACATAACCCGATAATAAGTACAGCAAAGCGTGTTGATCCGATAGCCGGAGTCAACGTTTCAACTATGAACGCTTTGTACGATGCCTGTAGTCCATGCACGATCACCACGACCAACAATTTTCTCTGTAAAGAATTCTCCAAGCATCTCATTCAGCTGTGCAATCAATTTCATGTCTTCTTCTCGCGTCCGATCAAACGCCTCGGGCATGTCAGACACAGGGGAAAGAGTTCGTAGCGCGATCTACCCAGGATGGCTTTCAGTCAATGGCGATCAGACGAAATATCAGTTCTCAACTCACCATGACCGCGTCGACAACGCCATCGACACCTTCGCCTCCCGAAGCAGCACACTCCTCGCCTACAGCGCGAGCACCACCGCCTTCCAGGACGCCCTTCCGGACTGCCTCCTTACCAATGCCGACGAGACCTCGGATCGCGCCTTCACGAGTGCCCAGTGGTTTTGGTGTGCCCCTCGGTTCTGTACTTGACATCCCTTGGGCGATCGCGAGCGATTCGAAGCCGTTGATGATCACAGACGTGGATGTAGGCGTAGCGCCAGAACCACCCCCGCCCAAAAGCGCGACCAAGAGCGTCTTCATGATGCGTGGAGAAAGTGAGGGATATGTCGTCGAGTGTTGCGTCAATAATCGGCCAAGCGTTTGAGAAGCCGCTGTGCGAAGATGGGTCGCGTGTGTTCGCGGTAGATTGGAATGTAGGAGCGTCGACAAGATAGCGGGTAGGATTTGGTGTAGCTATACGGAGACTGGTCAGTGTACGGGGAAGGGGTGGAGAGAGTCAATCTGTACGCACATACGGTTCGATGAACAAAGTTGGGTTCTCAAGGATTGCCCCCACGACGTCGAGTAACACTTCAAGTGTCTTCCCTTCCATTTCACCCTCTGATCCTTCCCTGAGCGCGCTGACAACACCTTCTCCAACCCATCGTACCAAATACGGCAAGAGTGCTTGTAGACCTGCGTCTGCACGAAGACTCGCAAGAGCAGCGGTACGTTTGGCGGTATCTGATGCAGATGACGAAGGTGGGAGAAGTGACGAAGTGAGTCGGGTGTAATACAATTGAAGTTCTTTTGAAAGCACTTGTTTCACAAGCTGGTTTTGTTGATTTTGCGGAGTCGCCTGAGGTAGTTGTCTTCCTGGTGCAGACACAGCAGCACCAGGCTGTGGTGGTTTGGATTCGGCACCTGCAGGGGTAGGCTCTTCTCTTGGAACAGCTGGTGGATTCTCTGGTACGAGAGGTTGTACGCCTTCCACCGCAAGCCAGTGTGCGGTCCAGTTAACGCCTCTTGGAACGGTGATCTTTTCCTCCCTCAAAATTTTATCGAAATCAATCTCTTCATCTTCCACGAAATACACGGGACCAGCTGAGGCAAGATGCGGAAATGGAAGTGCGCGTCGAAACGTGGAAGGAGCGTGCGGAGTGTGGCCATAGAGAGGTTCCATGTTCAAGGTTCGCAATGCAAGGTCGATATCGATGGTAGTAAGTACCGTTCTGCGTGCATGCCGCATATAGCGAGCAGCTTCCTGGCACGAGAACGTCAGCGATGCTCGTTGTTAAAGTGGGTGTTGGAATGCACCTCGATAACTTGGTGTATTCTGTACTCGGCATCGCTCGCGAGTGAAGATGCGACCGCGTCTGGAAGATTCGTGATGCCTAGCGACTCGGCCACATCCTGTGGAGCGTTTCAATAGCAATCTTGCTGAGAGATGAGTCGCGCACTTTGACCGAATCTGCTTTGTAGACGCCTGCATGGTGTGTCTGCGTCAACTTGGATTTGGGTCCGGGTTTGCTCATGGTAAGAATAGAGCCGAGTATTACTATTAGAGTCGGTTGTTTGTACGGAGTCTGTTATACTATTTTGCGTTGTTCTACCACATACGTTCCAGCTGTCCCTTCCTCGATAGCGCCTTTGCCAAGGAGGTCGCTGCAGATACCGGTATAGCAGCCCTCAGTGGGGTATCTATTTTACACCTACAACCGCGTCCGTGCCCACATATTTGAATGAAGCAATACCCATATCACGACGTCCTATTGAAAACGCCACACGTCTGTCACAGGATGGCCCTGATATGGCGACCCTACATATGGCCGTTGTCCGTGTGAGTGGAACGGAGGTGGGCTCTGTGGCCATGCGGGGGTGGTATTATTGTAATCTGGTCGAGGGGGGATAAGCTCCGCAGCCATGAATAGTAAGTGTTCCATGCTGTATTCCTGCGTTGACCATGTGTCAACAGTGGTCGCAGCATTTTCTGGAATTTTCCATTGAAAACTTGAAATGTGTACGGGAAAAGGAACACCAACGGGTAGCCATGCCCCGGGAGACATCTATCTCTGGCTCATGCAGCCCAGAGGTAGGCGTCGCTGACAATCGAAAGACGAGTTTTTGGTTCTCGTCCGCGAGATTTCTCAGCTTCTTTGCGGCTGTTGTGCGATCCTCAGTTGAGAGCCTTCACTCAAGTGCATTATTAACTGACCTGTCACGAGTAGTTGGTGGCGCGTCGCATCTCTGCCTAATGGAGTATCGAAAGGATCAACGAGGAGTAGTGCTTCGCGCAGCTCAGAGAAACCGTCCATCTCTTTGGACCGGTATTCTCGCTGTGACTGCATTTTGTTTTTTCTCGATGGTGAAGAGTCAGAAGTGCGTTGTTGGGATGACGATGACCTCATCGCTGAATGGGATGGGCGGGGTGAGTCATATCGTTGTTCGTATTATAGGCTTCAGGAGACAGTGCCATTGTGTTCCATGTCAACGCCGTGCGAGCGGTCCGAACCGCCGAGAAAGGTGTTCTATGCACTGACATCAATGACGTCCCGTGAGGAAACCTCGTTGGTTCTCGCCATTGAATCAACTTACGGCCAAGAGACGAAGACTTCTACCACAGCCACCCCTCGACAAATGCGACTCTCCGGCTAACTAGCACACCGGGCGTATTTAAGGCTACAGAGTCCCAGGAAGGCGACTGTAATGGAGATGTGACCAGGACCCTGCTCTATCTGGTAGGTGCTAGATATATCTTCTTTCCATTTAGGTTAGATACACCCGTTTCTTCGCCGCTCCCATGACCAGTCAAGCGCTGGTCGCGCTTTCTTGCACAATATCACTCACCACTTCCACGACATCGGTGTGATATACTTTCTGAGAATTACTAGCAAATCACTGTGTTTGAACTAACAACAGAATCTAGAGGCAACAATCCTCAGCACTAGAGGCTAGAAGTATGTTTCGGTTTCATCGGTCGGGTCGACTGCCGTGCCGGTAGCGCCCTCCGGCGGTCGAGCTTAATCAAAAGGCAGTGCTGCATATCGTGGGTGCGTCGATGCTAGATGCCACGTTCACCTCGGAAGCACAGCCCCGTTATACGGTACGTGTGATGTCTTCGGCCGTATGCCCGAGGCCCGCGAATGTGGGACAACGAACAGTGCCCTACGTTCGTCGCAAATCGAAGACCTGCGTTCGGATAGTCGGTGTAGTCGGAATGTGCCTTCATTCTCAACCGGATGCTAACAGAACCGGATAGTATCGTGCGACGAGTGATGAACGTTCTCTGAACGAGGGGTCCCTAACCAGGATCAAGGCGTAACCTTGTGGCTTGATATAAAAGCAACGCAAAAACCCATAGTCTCAGCAAGAACCGCAACAACTCGATATGCAACTGGTAAGGAAACAGTCGGTGGTGACTTCGTCGATAAACTAACGTTCCTTACAGATCCAGGCCGCGCGTGAAAACATTAGCTCACTTCTTGAGCAATGTAACGTACCATATAAGCTCATCCCATTTGACGAGCACCTGTACCAAGATTGTGTCGATGACGCGACACGACGCGGCTACCTAGTGGACGGTGATCAGTCTGTGCTGACATTCTTGCGGGAAGGAGTCGTTTATGCAGCGACTGCTGGGGCGCATATACCTCACCGTCCGATGCAGATCTGGATCGCCCTTTACACTTCTTGCGCCATCTACGTCGATGAAGCAGCCGATCTTTTCCCGGAAGTGCTTCCAGACGTCTATCTCTTCAATGACCGGTTTATTTGCAAGGAGGCGCAAGGGAATGGCGTTCTCGACGCACTTGCAGATGTCATGCGTCGGGCGTCAGACCTGTATCGCCCTGTCGCCGCGCCTTTGATCATCACTGCAACACAGAACTTCGTGACTGCCAACTTGCTTGAGTACGAAACACGATCCATGAAGGTATTTCGGTCCAAATTACGGGCAACGTGTCACTGATGACGACTAGATTTCGAGCGCTGCAGAACGGTACCCCATTTTCCAACGCACCTTGTCTGGTGTCGCGGAAGCCTACGCATTCATGGTGTTCCCATGGGAGATCCCCCTGAATGACTACATTCAAGCGATCCCAGAGATGACGTTGTTTATTCATAACGTCAAGTGCGTACCTTGCCCTGACTCGTTTCGACGCCTTATTCAACCCTTTTCAGTGATGTTTTATCTTTTTACAAGGAAGAGCTTGTGAGCGAGACGACCAATCAGGTCTCCACGCTAGCAGCTCGAGCCAACAAGTCAAAACTGGAAACCTTTGGAGAACTGACGGAGAGGACGATCGGTCTCTACAAGACGGTCGTAAAAATATTGGAAGGATCTCCGGAAGCTTGCGAAGCGTTCAAGCGGTATACGGCTGGATACGTTTACTTCCATACCTCCACAACGAGATATCGATTTGCGGACTTGGACTTGTAGGCGCTATGTTAGATATCCTTCACTCGAACCTTTTTCATAACTTTATACGATGGAGCTATAGAAACTCCGGGTAGTTGCATCGCGCGACTCGGTGAAACAAATCTTGTTCAACATTACATTGGCTCCACAGCCCACTCCCCGCTAGTACGGCTAGTACGGCCACGTCATACGCACAATATCCTTTCTCTCATTCCCTTTCCCTCATCCAGATTTTTACGGTCCTGACGACACTTATTACATTTGAGCCACTTACTATATAGTACTAGCAGTGTAGCACAAAATTCAAGTTCCTGCTCCTAATACCTCCGTCCGGCGCGCACTCTCGGCTTACCTAATCAGACCTCAGCGACTCAGGCTCCTGCCTGGGTTGAAGCGAACTCCCCATACTTTGGACCAGTATTCTCGCCGTGACGGTTGATTATTTTTTTTCCCCATCGACAGGAAAGGGTCTGAAATGTTGTTGTTAGATGACGGCGTTGTTGAACGGACTCCGGGCCCGGGGTGAGTCATTTCGTGCATTCTTACTGTTGAATCCAAGGCTATAAGCTGCGAGGGATAGTCCATTCCATTTGCGAACTGTCCGGAGCCGCCGGGATTGAAAGTGCACTGTGTACCGGGTTATCGAGACATCAATCTTTACATTCCGTCTATATCCATCGTTTCTCCGCCGTTCCCACTGGGCATAGTATTACGGAACAACAGAGTCTAGGGCAACAACCCCGCGGCCCTCCTAGTAGAGGAATGTTTCGGTTTTTTTCCGGTTGTCCCTGTAGCGCTTTCCGGTGGTCGAGCAAGCTCATTCAATGATGCAGGATACATATTTGGGGTGCGTCGACCTTAGGAAACCGCGTTCACTCGGAAACAGAGCTCCTTCAACGGTATGTCTGACGCATTTGGCTGCATGCCTTCGGCCCGGGAGTTCCTGCTGACTGTAGAACAAGGTACAGTGATACACATGGTCGGTGTAGTTGAATGATCAGCTTGAGCTCGCGTCGTAACGCGTCTCTTGAAAAACTTCCAGGTCTTGTGATCCGTTCGTCAGCGCTGCGGCCGGTGAGTGTCCAGCGAAGAGGCGGAAATAGGACGAGACGCGCCTTTCGCCTGTTATCGGATCACATATTAATAGCAGGAAGTTCCGACCTCACGTACTGAGAGGACATAGCGCGGAACGACGGGCGTCCTCCATGATAAGATTACACGCGAAGCCAAGCAGTCTTGACATGGACATTCACTTACGCCCGCCCTCATTATCCAGTGTCGGAATACGTACATGTACAGCAAGTACCTTCCCCCGCCTCGCTGAAATGAACGGTGCAGTCCGGTTGTCGCAACTTGAAAGGAACAGCCCTGAGGTATAAGCATAAGAAATGGCCTGAGAGTAGTATCACTCGGTGGTATGATCAACTTTACCTTTCCTGCCAGCTATTTTCGCGGATATGATTTGCCAGACTCTGTCACGGACCATGGTATTGAGGTGATCTTGAACACACAAAAGCCTTGGGCGCTGCTCCCCGATCAAAATGTACACGCCGTGCAATTTTGCATGGCTGCTTTGTTCCTAGTCAATTAATTTCTTGAACGACGGACCGTCTTGTAGTAGGGTGTAGCGTATTACCGGACTGCACTGGCAGGAGAGACAGTCTCGGACCGAACACCGAGACCGGCTTCACCTGGCTCCCGGAATTCTACATATGTAATTGAAATCGTGCCAAGAAGTTAGTCATATTGTACCGCGGCAGTAACTTGACCCTTACCGTCGCATCGTATCAAGTAGTACGGATGGATTCGGGTTCATCTCGTCGCAGGAACAAGCCTGATTGAGGTGCCGTCTAACCGTAATGACTTATCAAACCACTGCCACCTCAGGCCTCAGGCCTCAGCTCGCAGCATACAAAGCGCCATTTTCTGGCTCCGGATGGACCAGGCGTTGAACATTCCCGCCAGCGGTGTTTCGGACGTGGCCTAAGTTAGGTAGTCGTCGCGTGCACTATGTAGTAGCTAGACCTCCGAGTTCGGGCTCCCCTCTTTCACCACTTCCCCACTGCACTCGTTCAAAGGGTCAGAAACGTGGAAGCACTTGCCAGTATTCCGATCATCCTTGTCGTAGTGACCCGTCCTCTCTTGCGCTCGGAGTTCGTCAGTCGGAGTACGAGGGATTACCTGATGTTGAACGGCGTGTCAGATCTGATGCAGGTGATTGGGCAAATTTAGGAGCCTAGACAGGACGCTGGCTGGTCCCCGTTCATATTATCATATCGTTTAATCAGGCTGTTCATGCACTCAGTAGGATCCGGCGACTCGAAGACGACGACTGGGTCGACTCACCAAGGAAACCGATATCGAATCGCACTACGTAACTGGCACCGTTTCGGATCTGAGTCATACCGCCGCACTGCGACCGAAGTGACTCACTAGATCTGGTACATGGGGTGTACCAAGTTTGTGTCCATCCTGACGAACGCAGAGTCACAAAAACACCACCGACATCTCCCTCGATCTCCAAACAACGACCGATGTCGACGTACACTGTATTCTCCATCGATCCACCCGGATCCCCATCCCAGCTCGCCGCATACAAAGCACTCCGACTCACTTCACTCCAAATGGACCCGCAAGCCTTTTCGTCCAACTATGCACGCGAAGTGGCTTTCTCAGAGGATGTCTGGAGAGAACGGCTCGACTCGCCTTATAAACGGGCGATCGTCGCTTCCGTGCGCAGGGATCACGATGCCTCGCATCCCAGCGGGCGTGAGAATACTACCCACGACAAGGAAGCGGAAGAGGCAGAGGAGTGGATAGGCATGGCTAGTATAATAGGGCCATCTAGCATGCATCCTTCCGTCCTGGCCCCATTCAAAGAAGCTGGAGTGGATGCCAACTGGGAGATATACGCCCTGTATGCGATGTGGGTACACCCTGCGCATCGGGGCAAAGGCGTTGGCGCCCAGTTGGTAAACGCGTGTTTAGAGTGGGCGCGGACGAACGTCGACATCAAGTTCCTAAACGAAAAAGGTGGAGATTCAGAGAAAGTGGTGGTTTTGCTCGTCTACAATGACAATGTCGCTGGGCGCACGCTATACTCCAGGACGGGATTTACTGATATAGAAGGGGTTCCAGCGAAAGAGGGGGAGAGGTGGATGTTGGCTAGAGTGTAAGAAGAGATCACCATATGACGATGACGGAAAGAGAGCACTGAGTTGTGGAAAGATATACCAAACCGTTTCAAACATAGAGTCTTGAATACGCTTGTGAATACGATTGCTTTTCCGGAAACCCGAGTTTAGTAGCAGCTCACGAGGCACTCAGTATCTAGCCTGGACAACAGTTTTATTCCCTCCCTCTCCCTGCCAACTCGTCGAGTCTCCTGTTGCAGCCTTTTGCCTAAAATCAAGTTTGATGCGGTGGGGTTGATATGGAGTCCAGCTGTGGCAGGCCACGAACAGAGTACGTCCGGCACTGGCTCTTCAAATAAATGCCCGATATGTTCTAAGCGCAAATTACGGTGACCAAAGACATAAGTTGTCTTGTATCTCGAGCGCGTGATGCATCCTCAGCTGGTGGATGTGTAAACGGAATCGCGAACAGCTGTGGCTGTCTACTAACGGCCACAACCCCCCAGGCTCATACACAGCGATAGTACTGTTTTTATGGCTCGTATTTCGATTCATGCAGTTCATTCACTCGCGATCGCGCATAGTCTTGGGAAACGCTCTGGAACACGCAAGACGCCCCTCCGTCGTGAGCAATGAGCCCGTAACGCTTCAGAACCGCAGGAACTGAATAAAGGACGAAGGTTTGTTTTCATGACTCAGCTTGTCCGTTTCCTCAAACCACTCGTTTCCATTGTACAGAAAACGGTACCAAGGAGTCATTCGCTCGGCTCGCCTCCGTTTTGCACGTATTTCGGTATTGCGAAGGGACGCATCCTGTCCTCTGACGATCACATCCATTCAAGTACTATGTTCTCGGCCATCAGATGTATGTACGCTCCCTCCTGCCTCCGTTCGCTGACAACAGCCATTGGTACATAGTCGGAGGCCTGGATCCGCACTTGTCAAGGCACGCATCGACGCTGCTGAAGCCTGTATCCAAGAACCTACGGTCGCTTGTCGATTGGGAATGCATCTTTATCGGCGACGGCTCCAAGGATTTCTGGATCGTTGATCAGTTCCCTGCTTTCCTGTGACAAAGACAGACATATTTGTCCCGCACGATCAAGTGATCTGTGGTCGATCTCTACTTCTGTAACCACGGGTGCTGTCCCTCATTCCATTTCCTCTTCTAGTTCGTCCTTGGATAGAACGCTCAGGCGGAGACATGCGACTCAATCGAGGATACGCGAACTACGCCGGGATTATACAACCATTCCAGGACTTACGAAGGACAGGGCGTCTGATATAAAGTTGTAAGAGCTGTGCCGCCCTGGGAAGCAAAATGTGCGCGACTTCGCTCATCCGAGTACTTAATATCTATGCGCTGGTTGACGCATGGACAGAATTGGAAACCACCACCGACGATGCCGATGCCGACCTCCCCCGCCACGACGGTTTCTGCATGAGGTTATCGCCCAACCGAGCTCAATCTTGCTGCCATCCACACTGTCTTCCTGACGCAAACCAGGGTACACTCGGTCAACGCCACTGGTCGATGCAGATACTAAATATACCTTAGCTCAACATGCTCGCCGCTGCAGCGGCAGTGACTTTGGGCATTACGGCCAGTTTTGGCTGATGGGGCCCGATGTCGGTGCGCAGAACGCGGCTTCAGCGGGGTGCTCTGCCGCGTCGAATATGGGTCCCTCTGGAGCGTCAGGTCTAGGACAAGGACAAGGTGCGAGTATGGCGCACCGAACTATCTCAGTTTATTTATATCTTTCTAGAATATTTGTAAAGGATGGGATGATGCACCGAGGAACCAATCTGCCTGTATTTCTTACGTCCCCTTGCTCTTACCTATCAATCGTAGCGGCACGTCGCTTTGGCTGCTCAACCTGTGTTTTACTTCACGACAGGGTACAGAAGGAATAGGAACTAGATGTTCGAATCTAATGCCTTGGTAACTCCAACATCATTACGGTCGTGATGTGTCTAACTTTTTTCGTCACATGGTTCTTTGAGTTGGCATACAAAAGCTCCATAAGGTAAAAACGGAGCGTCAACATGGCTCTTATCTGCCGCGTGACCCCTAGAAGCTTCGGGTTTGCCTTGTTGTCACGTGTACAGGTAGGCGTGAGTGATCGATCATCGATGGAACTGGCTTCACTCCTCGCTTCTACCACCACTCAGACTCTCAGGTCTCTTGGCGCGAACGCTCTCCAGAATGTCGACGGAAGACACAAGCAGCCAGTTCGAGGACATCCGCAAGAAATTCGGCCGTTTCAGGATCCTAATCGTCGGGCGCGCAAACGCGGGCAAGACGACCATTCTCCAGAAGATCTGTAACACGACGGAAAGCCCAGAGATATATGACGGTAAAGGGAACAAGGTATACCTCTCGTTCGAGACATGAGGTTGAGTCGGACGCTAAACCGTGCGATTAGATTGATCCGTCCCAGGTTGAGGGATCGATGGGGGTAGGTGCCGCTCCCCGTCGGGCTGAAATATGATGCAAGTCCTGCTCAACCATTTCTAGCGCGGAATCCATGACATCGAGAACGAGCTGATCTTCCGGAGCAACGACAAGTTCGTCTTTCACGATTCCCAAGGATTCGAAGGCGGCAAGAAAGACGAGTTTTTAAGAATGATGAAATTCGTCGCGGACCGTGCAAAGACTACGCATCTCGAGAAGCGCCTTCATGCGATATGGTAATGGGCAAGGCTGTGTAGCAGTTCGTTGAGTGATGTATTCTGTCGAACAGGTACTGCATCTCGATGGATAGGATTGAGCGAGCGATCCAACGCTCCGAAGAAATGTTTTTCGATGAATGTGACCCTAACAATGGTGAGCTGTTGTCATCACAGTTTGTTTCGAGCTCAATGATGATGTGGTCAGTTCCAGTTGTGGTGTTGTTCACCAAATTTGATGCACTGCAGGCTAAAGCATTGGTCAAATTGGCACCTGCAGAGCGACGGCTGGTATTGCAGCAGGGGCTGTCAAAGATCCAGCCACTTATGGAAGAGATCTTCAACGGGGCTGATGTATGGGGGCGGCTTTCCAAAATGACATACCCCCCAAAGTCTTCTGTTCGGCTTGAAAGTTTGTATTATGGTTTCTTGGGTGTACATTGTGTTATGCCATTCACCAATATACTAGACATCCACAAGGCTAATGAGGGGTGCAACATTCTAATTGAAAACACTGCATTGGTCCTGAATGATGAAGTATTGCAAATGCTGTTTGTGTCAGCTCAGGAAACAAACATTGCACTGTGTGTCAAATATGCAGCCCAAAGGAAAGTCACCATTAAAAACATTATGCTTCATACTTTTAATTATTCATTTGAATAAAGGTTAATATCTGACATTGATGGGATGTATAACACAATGCATTCCACAAGTGAAGGGCTGCGAATTTACAAGCTTGTATGTTGGTTTCCACACCTTCAGGTATGAATTGCACATTAAATGTTGCATTACATTCTAATATCCTTGTGATTGGTCCTCTTCTGATAATCATAGGGGGTAAGCTGCAATTTCTGGCATGTTGGTGGCTGAGGTGATGCTGATCATTTCACGTCCACTCTTCATCCTGCTCTGTCAATTATAGAGGGTGAGTTGTGCATTCTGGCATGCTGTTGACTGAGGTGATGCTGATCATTTCATGTCCACTCTTCATCCTGCTCTGGCAATCATAGTTGGTGAGTTGTGCATTCTGGCATATTGGTGGCTGAGGTGATGCTGATCATTTCATGTCCACTCTTCATCCTGCTCTGGCAATCATAGAGGGTGAGTTGTGCATTCTGACATGTTGGTGGCTGAGGTGATGCTGATCATTTCATGTCCACTTTTCATCCTGCTCAGAGGGTGAGTTTTTATTTATTTAGCTAAGTCTTATCTATAAGATATTTATATTTATATTCACTTTCAATTGATAGAATGTAAGTGAGAAATAGCTTTATCTCCACTGTTACTCTGATTGTTGTTAAATTTACTCTATAGCTGGTATGTCTTCTTATACATGGATATAATCTATATTTGGACTGACTATTTCAATAGGATGTAAGTCTCATGTTTAGTCATATTTCATAACAACTCACATGTATTGTCCTCTAGCTGGTAAGACTCTTGAATTTTATTGCCTTTTTACTCACAGAATTTTAGGAGGTCTGTTTCAACATCAAAATCTGCTACCATTTATTTACCACATGATTGTATATTGTTAGTTGCTCAACAAGCACATGGTATATAATGTCCTCTCAATGTACTGTCTTAATTTGATGTTTTATTTAATAGATCCTTCTTACATCCAGTGTCACTGAGGCTCTGAAGTCAGACCATCAGGCAGGTTTGCATATATGACTTGTAGGGCTCTAGCTTATAAAATATCTAAGGGCAATCTCACCACATGGCAGCAGTATCTTCAAGCTAGTGTTGGTGTGTTTGATTGTTTTATGACATATATAATAATAATGAACACTACTAATTTCTTATAATTTAGAGACACTTCTTATCTTAGAGCAATCTTTTTATCTTTCTCAGCAAGGAGACCCTGATGCAGTTTTATCTGCTGCCCAGGAGTACAGGACATCAGACATACCCACTAAGGTGAACATAGCCCTCAAGGATGTTTTCACCCACTATGGCACCACATCCAAGGAAGACAAAGTGGATATGATCTGCAATATTGTCACACAGAATCACATGGGTAAGTTGAACATATGTATCATCATTCCACTGATTAACTTGGGGACTTTGCTTCAGAGAGGCCAGTGGCTAGATAAAGGCACTGGTCTTGTATTTGGCTACAGTGTCAAACCATTCCTTCAGTAGTGGTGGACAAAATGCTTTGAATAAAGAGGGTGTGGAGAAGCCATCTTGGAAGCAAAGTGTTGTTGGAAATTCTTGAGATGCCTGTACAATATCTAGTGATTGTCTGTGTATGGTGAATTGTACTGTATTCTTGGCCTGGTGATGATTTCAACTTGATTCTGAATAGACCATGTTCAATGGCTGCACTGGTGCTGTGTATGTGGTCTCAGGATAAATTCACCATATGGGTACTTACTAGTAGATATGATATCCATGATCAAGATGACACATTGTCTAATTCAATGAAGTAAAGGCATGTAAAGATATAGTAGAGTGGACAACACCTTGCTGTCCAGAATATTTCATGCCATTAAGGATATGTACTGCTCATAAGATCTCGTGACAATGCTGAAGCCCTGTGCAGAGCTGTACAGGCAACTATGATCAAAATTTCAAGTTGCTTTGGTTTAGTCCTATGATACACTGAATATTTACAATTGAAAAAACTTAAACTTGGCAACACTGGTCTCAAAATCACTGTACAGCTTGCTGATGATGTCATCAGTCTGACTGTTGTTGAATCATCAATGGCACTCCTCTCAGCAATCATGATAAAGACCACATATCAGGTTGAACAACTCTCTCAGTCCAAGGTGAGATAAGCAGGATATCATACTACGGATTCCGACGCCAGTCCGCCCATATTATGATGACAGTATATAAAAGAAAAACAATCTGATGGTCCAACAAAGTATCCAAATTAAAGGAGAGAATGTCATCAAGCTGTGCAGTCGGCCATCAGACAACACGACGAGACGAGCGACGAAATGACACCTACCAGAGACACCCAACAATGCCAAGGCACTCCCAACGACTGCCGGAAGCACCGCAGCAACTGTCGGCTGTGTTTCCACATTGCCCGTCCCTACAATCACCATCGTCTCATCACTTGGAATCCCATTCACAACGACAAATAACAAGGCCGGGCCAGGCGTCAACAAGTTCGGGTTTGGCGCGACTCGAGACGTGCAGGACGTACGACCCGTCGTTGTTGACGGTGTAGGTGCAGATGCCGTTGACCCATGTTCATCGCGTGCGTCGTGAACCCGCCTCGAGCGAGCACGACGGTCGTGTTGGCGGCCGCGTCATTGGCAGAGGTGGCTGTATGTGATGTCGAAGAGACAGTCCGAGTCAGGTTGAAGTAGGGACCGCCGTAGCTAAGCGTCTGCGGGACACCTGTCACTTGGGGACGGACGCTCGACGAAAAATAGGATGGATGGAAGATCTCGGCAGTATCAGTCGTCGGATAGGGCGAACTGAGTTCAACGTCGATATCGGGGTTCGACCCTGCGATCAACACGGATGCATCCGGCAAAAGAATCGTAGTCGAGTAATACATTCTCGCGATGTTGCTCGAGCTGAGGCCCGCGGTGGACCAACACGAACCCTTGGGTGCGTTGGGGTTGTATATGGCAGGACCTGAGGCAAGCGACTGAAAAAAGGGCATCTAGGCGAGCGATGGGGTATAGAGTGTCTGGTTTGCAAAACCAGCGGTCCCGTTCGCGGCACCGTTGATGACGAGCATGGTCCCATCGGGAAGGGTGATAGACTGACCCATCGTACGGCCCACGAGCATTGCGTCGTCTTGTTCGTACGCTGGCGAAGAACCATCCTGAGGCTCAGGCGTGAGACATTGACAGTCCTTTGATGTGGGGTACATCCAGGTATTGTAAAATGGCCACGAGTGGTTTCCATAGTAATCTGCGAAGCAGGTAGACGCGCACGACGCCGTTGGGCATATCAGGCAGGGGGCTCTCGACGTTTTGATCGGGATCCCAAAGAACTAGCACATCGTCAATTGTCACGATTTCCAACGCATGCTAACCAACTCACTGGTAGAGAGGTTCGCCTGTACGAGCAACTTGCCCGAACATGATGTAGGTGTGGACGTGCGAGTTGAGACCCGAGGTGATGACCATAAAGTTCTTCACCGTGGCGGGCGTGCGACTAGGGTAAAATTCGTACGTCAGTGTTGCGCCTCCACCCCCGTATGCTGGATCGACGTTGGGCACGTTCTTGTGGACGTAGCCGGATGTAAAGCCGCCGATGAGGACGATGGTACCGTCACCAAGTGCTTCGGCAGCCGACTACCATCGCATCTCCTGCATGGACAGCACTGCGGGGTTGTCGTACCACTGACAATCTGGGGAGGACAGGTTGGCTGTGGTACACGGGTTGAGTATCCGGATAGATTTTCTGCCATCATAGTCGCCGTACACGTTGTCGTAGCTCGTGGAAGACGGCGACCCAAAGCCTTTTAAGTCGTGGAGAGGTCAGTTTCCATAAATAGAGACGGGGATAAAAAGAGAACGCAGGTGCATGCCAGAAGCACAAAAAGTGTTGGTGAGCACGCTCGTCGTCGTCGCCTGTGATGTTCCTAGGTCATATCCGTTATTACGTGAACAATTTGGGCTGCGGTCACGACGTACCATCATGGCACTGACGAGGGTGTTACCAGCTTGTACAAAAGATCCCGGCACGCTGAGCTGCTGCAGAGAGGAAGAGGGTGGATGGAACTCATACATAACCCTACACCTTCTCACACACATACAACTTTTCTGCTCGGCCACGCTCGCCCGATCCGACACCACAACTTTCGTTAAACAGCACCCATGCTTCATTCCCGTTCTCCATCGCGTTTGGCGGGGGCTCTGGAACGCTCGGTCGACCGAGCTGAATGGGTTTATCAATGTCTGCCGTCACACTCAGCCTGATTCATCACACGAAAGCATCCTTGTGGGCGAGCAGCCATTCCATTACAGCCTCCGCTCCAGGGTTACCTGTCGCAAGCAATGCTTGGGCAAGAAACACTGGAATACCAATGCGAGGCAGGGTGTGGCAAGACGCGGGCTGTCAGACGGACGCAGCTCGCCACGTTTCCTAACGTGCTGGTCATTCACGCCAAGAAATTCCAACTCAAGAATTGGGTGCCTACGAAACTAGGTATGTGTTTTTCTGGCTGAGACCTTGACACGACTGACAAGGTGGACAAACAGACATTCTTATTATCCTGCCCGAGGGGAACCTTGTGCTGAATGACTACCTGGGCAAGGGATTGCAGCCGGGGGAAGCAGTTAGAGGGAATGGGCTTCCCGACTGTAAGATGCCAGAGGTCGAGGCACAACTCCAAGGGGACAGGTGCATATATGTATCGGCTTCGATGCATCTCCGGCACCCTCGATTTCGTGGCCGGGACACCAAGGCTCAAAACGACCATATTGTCGATGCGATACCTGACTCGATGACACCCCAAACACTCCAAGCGCTGTTCCAATCCAAACGAAAAGATTTCCGTTGGCTCACCCTCCCCTGCGAGGTCGGTATGGGGCCGTCAACGCATCTCGGACACCGAGAGACGCTTACCTGGTGCCCCACCTCTCACCTGATGATTGTACCGTCTGGTCACAGTGAGTAAATGCCCAAAAAACTCTTCCGCATCTTGTTGCCGCATGGTAGCCAACTCGGCGTGACCTTTGCCAACGAGCGCTTTGAACCCGACAGGCCTGAGCCCAGTTTGCCAAGGCGTGTGCTCTGGTGCAGGATGTGCAAGCGGATCAGAGGGCGCTGGATGGACATCGGCATCGAGTAATATCAAAAAGGAGTCAAACGGATGCTGTTCAGTATGTGGATGCGAGTAACGTCCACTCAAAAGACCGTCTGCGAGTTTGAACAGCTGACATTCGCGGCAATCCGCCGGTAGTGCATGGCTGCACGTTGCCCAGTGTAGCGCAGCTTTCTCAAAACGATCTGGCGTCTCTGGCTAAAACATGTCGGGCATTTATTTAAAGAGCCAGCGCCGGATTCGCAACGTTGCCACACAACCTATCCCCTCTTGTGTGGTCTCTTGGGCCAGAAGCACACTCTATATACGATGCGTAAAAAGATGCTTCTCGATGTTTGACCGCCCCAAAGACCTTTCGAATACCGAGTATGTGGGCATCCTAATTTTGATACGAAAATGGATGATATTCCGTCAACCAAACCTGTGCTTTTCAATTGTCAGAGACTGGCCTAGGTCGCCTCGAGAATCAGACCGGCCGGCGGCACCCACATCATGATAAGGACAGTTTCTGGATCGCTAATACTTCGTTATCCACCGAGATCGCAAGGTCTATATTGAAGTTTTTGTTTTTCGGGATCTATGTATACGTATGCAACGTTTTCAATGATTTGTTCGCGAACGCCAAGCTGTGGAATATGGGCTGTCTACCAACGGCCACAACCCCAGGCCTATACACAGCGATAGTACTGTTTTTATGGCTCGTATTTCGATTCATGCAGTCCATTTACTCGCGATCGCGCATAGTCTTGGGGTAAAAGCTCTGGAACACGCAAGACGCCCCTCTCGCTGGAGACGGACTGTCAGGAACGCCGATAACTCTTGGAGTAGGAACACATACATCTCATCAATCGCAACCATGAGGTCGTAGTTGATCTCTTGACTAACTACCGAGTCGAATTTGTATGACGGATGTGATCGCACAAACTCTCGCATCCAGCTTGCCGTCGTGAGCAGCGAGCCTGTAACGCTTCAGAACTGCAGGAACTAAAACAAGGTGAATATGAGCACGAACCATTGGCACGACGGCGGACGAGATCAACGTATTTACTAATCTGCAGTCTCTCAGATGAATTTATGTCGAGCGTATCGAGGTATGCCTCGACAAGTCCAAGTAACCCAGGAAAAGTTGCGCCCTGTGATAACTGGGAAGTACGTGACACGGTGCTAGTAGATTGAACACCAACCTTGCCACTGAAGATATCCTCCATCGACATCTCCTCGTATTCGTCCTCAGCAAGAGTGTTTACGAGCACAGGCGAAGGAGGAACACAAGGGAAACCATTCCGCAACTTTTTTTCTTTCGAGGGAATGCCATCCTGCCATACGATAGGGGGACAACACCTAGACGACAAAGGTGTCGTCGTGGGCGACACATAGCCTGGTGGTAGTACATTTTTGCGGAAGAAGAACTTGCCCTGGCGGACCGCGTTTCGCTTTTGTGCCCTTGACATGTTCTCATCGACCTTGAAGAAGACAGTCGTCACAACGAATGGACAAATAAATGGTGAAAACACACCTTGGAGATGGGAATGTAAAAGTTCAGATTGAAAGCAAGGACGGCTCGGGAGAGTAGTACGACAAAAACGACGAATGCGGCGTTTTCAAAATCGGTGAGTTGGACTTCCATGCTGCGGAACTCAACTCGCCAACCCATGGGGGATCTGGGTGGCGGTGGTTTGAAACGCACCGTTTGCCAGCTCGTCGATTGTAGGTTCTTACCCAAAGAATTGACATTGGGTGCCACGAAGGATGGCTAGTGCTCACCTCAAAATGATCATTACTGGTCTCGTCATCCTCATCGACGGTTTCCGAAAACACGACCAGAGGATCGCGGATAAATATGTGAGCCATGTGTTTAGAGAGTAATTCATCAATGCCTTTAGACAAATGTGAACAGGTCCTCGAGGAAAATTGCATGATTCTACACGTACCGTGGTTGACGAGGCGAGTATAGATTTCTTGGTTGTAGGGTACATCGATATCATTGTATGCGGGCTTGTTGTTCCAATCCGTTGATATATACAGGTCGACGCTGTCGAAGCGCGACTTCGGAATCACATATTTATTCTCCTTCAATGGCTGGAAGGTGGGATCAGTCGCAAACTTTATGCAGCAAAAAGCTAATTAATTCACCTCGCGTCCCCTCTCTTCCGCGGTGCGGTCATCATAACAACCGGACAGGACACTCCAGCGGCAGTCAACGTCGGAGAGATAACCACGCCAGATAGGACTGGCAGCAGTCAACGCAAGCTTTACAAGTGCATCAGCGACGATATCCATCGGCGCTCAAAGTATCCATACCATGATAGGCCCCATTGGAACGAGGGCATCATACATGCGCCTTGCTTCTTCAATATTACAGCTCTGGAGTGTGAGTTGCAAACAACAGCAACCCGCGCCAAAGCACAACGCATCCATGTAAATATGATCTATTAAAGCTGCGCCATTCATAGCGTCTGCACGATGAGACACGCATCAGCCATTTTAAGCCTTTTCGTGCAAGAACAAGCCTCACCAGCATCTTCTGGGTGCAAAGGACGTCGTGGCGGTATAGTAGGATCAAGGAACGGTCTTGGAGTTCTCTCATCGATAAAAAGGGGAAGATTGACCGCGAGTTTGGAACCTTTCCTGCTTCTCATGTTGGCATCAGCAACTCTGTAAAATTGTTAAAAGTAATCGGATGAAACGACCGAAAAGGAGCACCAACAGGTAACGTGCATGTTGACTGATGGTTTCTTCTGGCAGAAATAGACTGTGGCTAGACTTGGCGCCATCAGGGCTGAAGTGGGGTTCCGTAAAGGTGCCAGGGACTCCCAGACGAGGGAAAGAGGTAACTGTGACGGGTACTTCATTGGCGTTCAGATGCCTCTTAACGAACAGCCGTCTGACGGGAAAGATGAGGATACACTACAAGAGAACGCGGGCTCGGATTTCTCGCCTATAATGCATATTTGACTCTACGGAAAGTAAATCTTGGATGGAACCTGTGTAGGGAGATCCAGGAATCGACTCTAACATGTATCTCGCATACTCGGGGTGAAAGGTAGGGATTGTCATTCTGAGGAAATTATCGGCCAGCCAGATGCAGTACAAGATGAGTGCTCACGAATCTGGGATATCAGCCTTGAGGTCAACGATGCTCTTGTTAAGACTGGCAAGAATTTCGGCTTGACGGAGAGAGAGTTTCGCATTTTTTGTCTCATCATCAAAGGCGATAACCATGTATTCCAGCTGTAGAAGAAGAATGAGGAGTGGTGCCAACATTAGGCGTCACTGAGTGGGAGATAAGTACCTCGTCACCCCAAAGGAGCTCGTCTCCGTCCCTGTCCTTGGCTTCATCCCAGATGTGAAGGAACTGGGTGATGCCGTGCTCCCTGACATGGTCTGCATACTTGCTTGTCTCGTCCCATGTGAGCGGTGTTCCAAGATTCAAGAGACCCATGGCGTGAAATAATCAGTCCTGATAGGGGTCACACGAAAAGTGCAGGGTGATAAAGAATATAAAGAGAAGATAGGATTCATGCTGTCGCAATGAATGGTCTCGGTCCAAGACATAATACTAACCTCTCCGGCGAGTCAGTGGTTCAGCGTCGAACCGGTTTCCCACGGCTTTTACTTACTAATACATCTTTACTAACTGTGCTCCATTTTGAAGACAGTCACTTCTGTCATTCGAACCTTTGACCTACGTTTCAAATCGTGCGTTTATCCGTTTTGACTTCACGCCTTTTGTGTAGTACCGATAGCTTGGCCTAAACGCACCCAGCATGCACTGACATTGGCCTGTGCTCGTCTCCAGGCTGCGCGCTGTTGTTCTCGGCTTACTTCTCTCGCTTTAAAGCACTCTTGACGCAACCCAAAGTTGACATGATAGTGCGAGATCGGATCTGGGTTCCGGTCTGTTATATACGACCTAAATCGGCCAGTAGCAATTTAACAGCCCTGACTTGGTTGCGGGAATCAACCGTTGATTACTACCCTGGCTATCTGACTGCCGAGATCGCAGGATCTGGATAAAAGTTCTTCAAGAATATCGTACACATACGCAACGCATACAAAAAGAGCGCAAATTTCTTTTATCGTGAGCGCCAAATCTAGAGCGTGCCAAACAGTGGCCACAAGCCCAAGCTCACATACTACATAGTATTAGCTATTTTTATGGCTCATACTTGGATTCATTCAATCCATTCACTCGCGAACGTGTATAATCTTGAGGCAGAAACTCTGGAATCCGCAAGACGCCTCTTTCACTGGAAACGAGGTGTTAGGAATTCTCGTGCCACCGTTGGTGGGAATACATACAGCTCATCAATCGCAACCATGAGGTCGTAATTTATCTCTTGACTAACCACCGAGTCGAATTTGTATGACGGGTGTGATCGAACAAACTGTCGCATCCAACTTGCCGCCGTGAGCAACGAGCCTGCAGTGCTTTAGGATGGAGGAACTACCAAGAAAAAACATAAGCACGGACCGTTTGCGCGACGGCGGACGAAATCAGTGTATTTGCTGATCCGCAGTCTCTCGGGTGGATCTATATCAAGGGTATCAAGGTACGCCTCGACAAGGCTGAGTAACCCAGGAAACGCTGCACCCTGTGTTAACTGATGAGCACATGGCACAGTGCAAGTACATCGAACGCCAACCTTGCCATTGAATATCTCCTCCATTGACATCTCTTCATATTCGGCCTCAACGGGAGTATCAACGAACATAGACGGAGGGGGAACACGCGAGAAACCATTCCGCATCCTTTTTTCTTTTTGGGGAATGCCATCTTGCTCTTCGACAGGAGAGCAAGACCCAGACGACGAAGGAGTCGTCATCGTGGGTGATATGTAGCCTGGTGGCAACACGTTTTTACGGAAGAAGAACTTGCCCTGACGAACGGCATCTCGTTTTTGTGCTCTCGACATGTTCTCATCGACCTGGAAGACATTCGCTACAACACATCGAGAGACAAATAGTGGAAGCACACCTTGGATATGGGAATGTAAAAGTTCAGGTTGAAAGCAAGAATGGCTCTGGAGAGGAGTACGTTGAAGACGACGAATGCGGCGTTTTCAAAGTCGGTGAGTTGCACTTCCATGCTGCGGAACTCGACTCGCCAACCCATGGGGGATCTTGGTGGTGGTGGTTTGAAACGTACAGTTTGCCAGTTCGTCGATTGTAGGTTCTTGCCAATGGGATTGACGTCGAGCGTCGCAGAGCTTGGAGAGTACTTACCTCAAAATGACCATTGCTAGTTTCATCATCATCTTGGTAGAGAGCCTCGGAATAAATGGCCAGGGGATCGCGGATAAATAGGTGGGCTATATGCCTCGAAAGTAAATCATCGATCCCTTTGGGCAAGTGTGACAAAGGGGCACCAAGAAACTTTCCATAATCCTATACATACCGTGATCGACGAGGCGGTTATAGAATTCTTGGTTATAGGGTGCATCAATGTCATTGTACGTTGGCTTATTGCTCCAATCTGCCGATATATACAAGCTGGCGCTGTCGCAGCGCGACTTTGGAATCACATATCCATTGTTTTTTAGTGGCTGGTTATTAAGAGTGGGGTCAGCTGCCGACTTCACGTGGCAAGAAGTTAATTAATTCACCACACGTCCACGCTCCTCCTCTGTGCGATCATCCGCACAGTTTGAGAGGACACTCCAGCGGCAGTCAACGTCGGAGAGATAACCACGCCAGATAGGACTTGCAGCAGTCAAAGCGAGCTTCATAGTTGCGTAAGCGACAGAATGGATCAGTGCTGTCAGAAAGCATACCATGATCGGAGCCATCGGGATGAAGGCGTCGTACACGCGCCTCGCTTCCTCAACATTACAGCTCTGGAGTGTGAGTTGCAAACAACAACAACCCCAACCAAAGCACACCGCATCCATGTAGATATGATCGTTCAGAGCTGCACTGTTCCTGGCCTCTGCGTAGTGAGGTATGCCCCGGCCATTTTGAGCCTTTTCCGCACAAAACGCCTCATCAGCATCTTCTGGGTACAAACCACGCTCCCACGGTATAGTAGGATCAACGAACGGTCTTGGCGTCTTCTCATCAATGAAAAGGGGAAGATTGACAGAGACTTTGACGCCTTTCCTGTTTCCAATGTTATCGGCAAAGGCACTGCGACACAGTTAGATAGCAATCCGGGCACATGACCAAGAAGCACCGACTGGTATCGTGCATGTTGACTGATAATCTCTTCCGGCAAAAATAGGCTGGGCTTGTTCGGGTTGAAATAGGGGTCGGTAAAGATACCCGAAACACCCAGACGAGGGAAAGAGGTGAGTGTGACAGGCACTTCATTGACATGGAGATGCTTCCTAACGAGGAGGCGTCTGATAATGCAAAATGAGGATAACGTACAAAAGAAGAGTACGGGTTTCTCGCCTATAATGCATATTTGACTCAACTGAAAGTAAATCTTGGATAGAACCTGTGTACGGAGATCCGGGTGACGATTCTACCATGTATCTCGCATACTCGACATGAAAGGTAGGCATCAACATTCTTGGGAGATTATCAGGAGCAGATTGCGGCGGAGGACTGGCGCTTACGGATCTGACGTATCAGCCTTGAGGTCACTCATGCTTTTGCTGAGCTTGGCGAGGACTTCAGATTGACGGAGAGAGAGTTTTGCATTCTTTTTCTTGTCATCAAAGGCGATGACCATGTATTCAATCTGTGGAAGATGAATAAGGACGGGAGCAACGCTCGGAGCCATTTGAGTGTGGGATACCTCGTCACCCCACAAGAGCTCGTCTCCGTGTCTGTCCTTGGCTCTGTCCCACATATGCAGAAACTGGGTGATACCATGCTCCCTGACATGGTCGGCATACTTGCTTGTCTCTTCCCATGTGAGCGGCGTTCCGAGATTCAGGAGACCCATGGACTGGAATGGGCAACGCCAAGGAGGCTTACACAAAAGTACAGGGAGATAAACAACTCGAAAAGAAGGTGGGATTTTGTAGGACTCACGTTGGAGTAATAAACCAACCTGGTGTGGTGACATATTCGGGCCCCAGAATACACATCCGAAGAGGGGGTGTACGAGCGGCGGCCCCTTAACCCAATCAGTTCAATCATTGAGACGTTACGGGAACCATACTGACCAGATCGGCGAGGTTCACGTTTGGTAAGACAAAGTTCTTCCCTGATAGGAATCACCGTCTAATATGATTTCGACCAACGTGTGATCGTGAGTCCTGCTTTCAGCTAAGACCAAACCGATGCCAACAGTCGTCGATGAGATCGGGCTCAAGGTAACAAAATCCAGGACTTTACCAACGCTCTCGGTTATACGTTCATTTGGCGATTCAACTGGTATCCCTTGATTAAATGCTACTTGGCAACGAGATATAATCTAGAGGTTTTGCCGCGGCCACGTCCGAATCTGGGGGGCAGGACGACAACGAGCGGGATTCCAGTAGAGAATGGAGACGCGACGGAGTAGGATTCCTTGGAGGAAGTGAACCACCCCCGGGCGGGCCCCGAGGTGCCACGTTTTACCGTCCAAAAACAGGGATCAACCCTTCGGCCGCATCATACAAACGAGTCTGTATTTATGCTTCTGTTCTGGTGATGCTTGTAGGATACTAGCGTCTGACTCCCAATGACCACCCTGCACACCCTCCAAGGATATGTGAGGCAGTGACGCCGTGTCGCGAGTCCGTGTGAAGGCAGACTACAAAACTAAACCAGCCCCATTCAGCAAGGTGATTGATGTGTCCAGATCAATGCAGGCCATACATAGTAGCACAAGAACCACGTTATAAACTTCGATGTGTGGAACTCAACCGGAAATTGGGTGGGGCGGATAAACGAAAAGGACACAAACAGATCCGTCGAGATTTCGGGTGTCGCCGTGAGAGTTGAACTTTTTTACGCAATCTCGTACATAGTCCACCTTGCATGAAGCCTACAGTTGGAAACCACAAATTATTTGAACTTTGAAGTGTGTTTTTCGTGTAGAATACGTTTATTGAGCATCAAATGCATTTTAAGGTTATGCAAATGACCCAAAAATTTGGCCACCCCAAAAACGCATGGTGTTTTTTAACGTACTTTGACTGCCTGAGTTTGAATTTATTGTTGGTTTGTCACAAGATATTTGTCCGCAACTGTACTGATCTGCTGAGCGGCTCACCGTTAGCCCACTCTGTACCATACAGAGTTCTGCCGACTTCTGTACCTAGGTTAGATCAGATGGCGGATCGGGTGCATCGGGTAGATACAGGAAAGCCTCGTGTAGATACAATAATCTTGAGCTGAAAGACTATAACTACGCTGCAATGATAATGGTTTACGATCTATGCCGACAATGTCTAGTCTGAGATAAGAATCGCAGCCAATCGGATGCATCCATCCCACGGTCGTAAAGGTCCGTAAGCAGTCCAAGTAATAAGTTTTGATGACTGTCCCTGCCAGCTGGGGCCTGGGTGGCTCGCCTTGCCTGATGGAGCAAAAACAATGAGTTGTTCCTATTCTGCGTGGCAAACCGGGCGGGTACTCCAAGCAGCCCGGTCCATGGTGCAGAAGACACAAATATACCTCAGGCTGTATCCGCTCGATCTATACCCGAGGCGAGAAGGAGGTATGGGCGTACCGCCGCCGCCATCAGAATACCAGTCCATCGCAACGTCTCAGCATGTACATCTGATTGCCGCCCGTTATCGATCGTGTTACTACTATCGATCGTACGATGAGCTCGTCTACAATCACCCTGCTTGCCTTAGCAAGGGATCCATAATTGCAGGGACAAACTCATGTTGCCTATCTAGTGGCGACCACGATCTCGTGGCCTCAGGCACTCCAGGTCATCAGGCGCAAGCGTCCGATAAGCAGTGAATCTGCCAAAACAGAAATGGTTTGACCATCCAACATGGGGCATCAAAAAGATAATGGCGTGAGTCGATGCGCACCGGAAGCGCAACACCATATCCTGAACCAGTGAGGACAATGTCGGCCGAACATTGTCCGTTGAGCGATGTTCGCCTGCGCAGCGATCCATTCAAAGATGAGCAAATATACATCCTCGGGGGGGTGAGCCAATCTCCTTGAAACATGGCGAAAAGTGAGCATGACGCCGTCCCCAACAGAGTCCACTGTGAGCTGATCGCCTCATTCAAAGATAAGCAAATATACATCATCATGCAGAAATCAGGACGTGCGAGTAACGAGAAAAAACAATGAATGAATGTCCTGTGGCCCAATATGATTATGAAGCGTCCAGAAAAGGGATCAAGCTGGAGATAGCGGGCACGCAGGGCGTATCTCGGCAAAAGCCGTTCTACTTCCTCGTATCAGACTTTGGACGAGGCAACCTTTTCTTGGCGTGACTGCTTCCGTGGCTTTGAATCTTCCCTTTCGGGCGGTCCGGCAGTGTACATGCAGAAGAACAGAAAGAGAACGATAACGAAGAGCGCGATCGTGACGGGGATGCGAACTTGAATAGGCGTGTCTTCGTAAAAGATGATGCCAAACGCCGCAAGGAACGCTATTAGACTACCCCGCATCTCTTAGCCCAAAGCTATGACTCGAAAAGGCCGACTTACCCCCACATCAATAACACGTATGGAAGACTGCATATGATAGAAAGCCGTTCTAGACCGAATGGCTCTTTCAGGATACGTCTCAGCACCACCACCTGCGAAAGAGGTAAACCCAGTGGCTGGTCGATAGCGATTGGCATTACCGCTCGTAGTGGCGTATCGGCACCCTTGGCACGATATTGCTTAAAAATGGCAAGACCGATAATAATGCTACCAACGCTGCAAATGATCGAAATGTACGTCACAATTTGTGCGGCTGTTGGCGAATTCATTCCGCCTTTCTTGCCACCATCACTCCAGGCGAGGAGCCCCACGTTCGTAGTCAGGAGGACGGTCGCCTTAAACAGTACAGGTGTGGGTATAAGGAGCTATAGAAACGAAAAAAAAAAAGTGAGGGACAACGTACCAACAAGTTGGAATCACGAATGCTTTGATCGACTTTGTGGACAAAGTTAGACCAGCGTGCGAGGGTGAAGCTCTCGTGAAACGAGTGTAACTCCACTGCAAACACATCAGGAGACCTCAAGAACAGCGGAGCGAGGACGGTCAAGAGAATAGGACGTCGGTAAGGACCAATCTTTGGTCCTATATCCTCAATATCGAAATAATCGTCGGTTTGGCCATACGAGCTTCGCAACACCCCATCGTCTACGTGGGTTGGCGATATATAATGAGAACGGCAGCACTAAAGGTTTGCCATCGTCTTACTGTAGAGAGCCATGAATCTTGCTAGCATGCAAGCCGAGTGAGAGGAGGATCAATGAGAACCGAATCGCGCGTACCAATAATCCAAGCGGTATGGCCGCTCCCTTCTCGAACACCTACTACGTACGATTGATTAGTGGGCTTCCAAGACAACCATACGATCACTCACCTTCGATTTCCTTGACCACATTCAACATGTACTCTAGGGCGTCCTTGTCATACGGCGACGTCGAAAATTTGACCAAAAGCCGATCTGTATAGACAGCTGCATGAGAGAAAGCAGAGACACTCAGTCATTTCCTTGACCTGCTGCAGCCTGTAATAATATGTCTTTTAATTCACCAGTGACATCCTTGGTCACTGTGAAAGTCGTCGGAAATAGTTCACAGTGCTTCCTAAAAGCCAAACAATCCATCATCATATCGTTGTCCACCAACGAATAGGCTCACCAATACTGTGCCTCGATACCTTGGATATAGTCAGCCACAAAGACGATATACCAAAGTATGTGAACGAACAATGCACCCTCGAACCCTCGGACTGGGTGCATTTATTTGACGGACACGAAATGTACACCTCCTCGTGACCGATGCCTTCGAGCCAAAAGATACGCCGCTCGACATGAGAAACGCAATAATACGACGTCCTCGTGCTCCCTTTCGTGTGCTGTACATCCAAGACCAATCCAACCTCTTGATCTTCGAGCAAGGCTTGCAACGCTGGACTCGCTTGAAGTATCTCGGCGCCTTGCATGATCAAGGAACACGTTCTCGAATTGAGCACGTCCGACGACGTGCACAAGCTCTGGCATGCCACGTGAGGAAACTCGCCAAGCGTGCAAACCAAGTCGACGCACCTTCTCCTCGTTGACATAGTAGACGCCCGAGTCTGGATGTTTGATCCTCGTCCAACCATCGGGAAGACTGTATGCGTCCCGTCAACACCCGTACACGCGTCTAAACACTAGGACACACTCACGACTCGAGGTCCACCACCGACAACAACCTTTTGTTTTGCGAACCCTTGAGGGTACTCGCTACCGAGCCACTGGTACACGTGGTATGAGTGCTGGCAACCCAGACATAACAACCTCACCACCTCACCTTGCACCATCTCTGCTACATGTTCTGATGTCAGACGGCACTATCGTCTGCAACTTGAGGGCGAGGTCGTTGAGGGCGAGTGATGCTCCGTTGTCCTTTGACGTTTCGCCCATCTCTGAAATGTATACGGTACTGTTGGCAAGTGTTTGAGCGAACGACGATGGAGAACTGCTGTTACTGCGAGAAAGAGAGTTGCACGATGGGTCGTTGGCGGTGTAATTGCAGGAAGTCCTTGGTATGAACGCAAGAGTCGAAACGACCAATTATATACCCCAACATTCTTGGGCGTGAAATGAAAGCCACGAGGCCAGAAGGCCTGGCCGCAAACTCGAGGCTGTCTTGAGCGCACATTCAACCTTGGGGGTGTGGTACAGTAAGTGGTGGTACACCGTAAGTGGTGGATCTTACTTATAGCCAATACCAAGTTGGACGCTGAAGACGCCGTCCCGACTACTAAGCTCCGAATAGTCGCACGTTGCCCAGGGGCCTTCCAGTTGGGCGTGCGGTCCGCCGCAAGCGGCGTAGCGACGTAGCCTATGTACATACTTACGATCTGACTCAAGCCAGTCCTGGCAGTGGGCAAAGTCTGACGGGTGAAAACAACGTGCAGTCCAGACAAAGTCCAGGAATCAAACCTGCGTCCTTCCATTGGATTCAAGCTTCACGCCGATCAAGTATCGGGGCTAAAGCGCTAACTCGTGACCATCCTGAAAAAATACCCCACAAAATATATAGTAAACACGACTATGAACAACATGTGAACGAAAAGCACAGATTATCCGGCACCTGCTCAGACACAACCACTCCTCCGAAAAACGAACAACAGAAGCAAAAAAAAAAAAAACACCACGACAGAGATCGCACAACCAACCACCTCGCATCCAGCTAACTCTGAACAGGCTCCGACGACCCCGTTGAAGGCGGCAGCGGAAGAGAGGACGTGGGCGGCGTAAAGAAGCCGCCCGCAGTAATCCCTAGCGTTTCCACCCCAGACCCAGACGCCTTGCGTAAAGTCCCTCGCCCGATGGATATAGAACCTCGACCACTTCCTCCAAGCCCATTTCCAATCTTTTCAATGCTCAGCGTGGACCGAGCTCGACCGCGAGAAGCGAAATGCGAGATGGTACCGTTGCGCTCGTTGTCGATGGACCGTACGACAGTTGCGCTGATGGGCAGTTTGCGCTGACGGGGTTGGTACGGATATATGAGGCCGCCTGCATTTTCGGTGGCCGTGGTGTTCTGCGTTCGACCTTCCCTGATGCTGGAGTGCCCAGCATTGCCCACAGGACCGATTGGCATTACCAGCATAGCGTCATCGATGCTGTCCTCATCATCAACTGCCAGGGAGAGTGGACGATGTGCTTTTGATAGTGAAGCCGAAGAGCCAGAAGAGGATAGCGGGGAAGGCGATCGCGAAAGGTGTTTTGAGGACGATACAGGCTCAGAGCGATCCTTAATCTCGTCGAATACCTCGTAGTATCGTTGAATGCAAAGCTTGAGGACAGCACCAAGGGTGTTGCTCCCTTCAGAGGACGCCTTGGAAAGGGTAGTTGCTGAGGTCGTGGAAGAAGACGGTGACAGCGGGTCGCTAGTTAGTGAAGGGCCTCCGGAAACCGTGCACATCATGACGTCCCGCATGGGATTTGAACCCTTGACAAGGTTTGGACAGACAACGACAGACAGGTTGTGTGCATCCATGCGGTTGCTTGCAGAGTGCAACGATACTTCGTGTAGGAGGTCTAAATGGACGCCGTTAGCAACATACACATGAGTATGACCGTTTCTCTCACGTAGGACATGGCTTAGAAGAATGTATACACATGGCATCAACTGCGGAAGGAGGGTATCTCGAATATACGTCACAGCAGCCATGTCGGACAGATCGCTTGAAATCACAGGACATTGTCGAATGACAGGGTAGAGTGATTCAGGGAAGGGAGGAGTAGGAAGATCACGCAGGTATTTCTTCATAAGAACGGAGGCAAGATGAGGATCATCAAACGTCGAGAGAGAGACAACCTGGCCTGGGTAGCGCTCGACTCAAGATGAACGCCAACACAAATCACGACACACCTCTGTCATAAGCCTGTTGTACCTGCTTTAGCAAGGCAGAGTTGGGAGACCGCCTGAATAGCCCCTCTTCCTTCATGCCTGCGGAGAAATTCTAAATATTTGAGGCGTGATCAACATGCCTTGAACGCACCACTCTCCCGAATGTATTGGATCGAGTCCTTGATAACTCGTGGGATGCCACTTTTCTCGCCGTCGCATCCCATTAGGTCTTCGAGTGGCACGCCAAAGACACTCGCGCGGATGGGTATAGGCATATTAATCTGTCTCTCGTGCTTCATGTTCTCTCTGGAGACTATAAGACCTTCGTGAGTGGCATCAAGGCAACGAGAGCGTACTGATACACCGCCGGCGGGATGTCAATCTGTGTTAGAGGGACATGATGTGCAAGATCCGACAACGTGTCAATATACATTATTTTGCGAAAGAATTTGGGACTGCGAACAAGAAAGATGGATGATAGAATATTTCCAGGGACGCAATGCAAACCTGATGATGGCACCAGCCAAGGAGAATAGCACTAAGAGACTTAAGTTACTTTACGGGATGAACTTGACGGGAAGGCGCACTCTTGGAAAAGAAAGACGAATGTACAATATACTTTGCATAGAGTTAGAGCGAAGTAAGAACACACCGCATGAAGACTCACCAGACGTTTCAAGTTCTTGCGATATTTCCGACTGAGGCTACGGTAAGCTTTCCACACCCAATTCCAGTTGGGGGTATGTCTGCTCCCAGCAGCAAAGAATACAACGGTATAATCGGATTCCACTGCCGGAGATAAGCAGGTAGCCTATACAAGTCAGCAAGGGACGCACCATAAAGGTCAAGGTAAGATAGAATGCGGCTGGTCTATCGTTGGCAGTGATTCCCTTTCGACAACGAGACAACGCACGAAAGAAGGATATCATACAAGACTTCACGAGGGTCGGGAAGTGCTGAGGCGCTGATGATTACCCTGGAGCCCAACGGGATCAGGTCATTATGACTGAACTTGATTTTGGAGCCTACATAGGTCTTGTCCTAAAAGCAAATTTCATAAGAAAACGAAATTATGAACCTCGCCCAAGCACAATACTTACTCATAGTCGACACCAGCCTGAAATATGACCCTGCTCATGACTTGATGAACTTTGTCGCGCGCATCTGGCCCGGAGGTGGTCGGATCCTGGAATCCTCGTTTCCAGGGATGTTGAAATGGCTTTTTCAGGTTCGCAATGCTGAGGGGTGAAGTAGGTGATGAAGGAGCTAGGGAGAGTGCAGCCAGTCTTTGCTTGAGATTGGGGGGCATATTAGGGGGAGTAGACGAGGAGGTTGGTATCCTTGAGTGGCTGCAACTTAAACAAGGTGGTTGGTGTGGGTACTGGAGACTCTTCAGGTCATGCGCACGGCGTTGAGGTGGAACCTGTTCTACGAAAGAGATGTGTTGTGAGATTGGAACGTGTCTGAAGGGGTCCGACGCGTGTCGTACGCGAGATTGATGCAAAACTTCAATAAAACTCTCGGCACGCTCTCGGCATGTCAACAAGTCACCTCGTCTGAGATTATTTACAGAAATGATGCTAAAACCAAAAACCAAGGATCATTTGGCTCCCTCACTTTGCTCTACCAAGGGTTTCAAACTCCGAAAAGGATACAGATATCTTTACGACCAAGGTAGCAAGTTGCAGTACATGGTGACTGAAATCGCTGGTGATAATTGCAGAAATCAAGATACTTACGAGAGCGTGCAGGTTTGCCATGTGTCCATACCGGCCTTCCCATCCTAGGGAGAACGTACTGGTGACCAGACCGTCTTCTAAATAGGCAAGGTACTGGTTAAGTAAAATGGCCGTGATAATCGGCCCAACAGCTCTGGTACACTGGTTCGTCACGATCAGGAAGGGGGCTCGGGTAAGTTTGATTGGCAACAGGAATGGCAGATTGGTACAGACGGGACTGCAGGAACACCGATCGCAGCGCTCGAAGTCTTAGCAGTGGTACTGCTCATCGAAGTTGTGAGCCTCTTCTGTGTCACGTCTGTGCATGTGACCACTGTAACTGGCCAAACATAGTTTATAGTGTGACTTTCAAATCGTTTAGACGGTTTTTTCCAGGTTGAACAGCTGAACAACACGGCTGGAGCTGCCTTAGTGTTACTATGCCGCGTCTGCATTACTCGGGACCGACTTGAACGCCGAATCGTCCCTCGGGCATGTGAATAATAAATTAAGACTCGAACTGACCGTAACCGTGAAAGCTCTTGGTAGACCGGAGACAGTTGGGTATTCCATGGCACACATGGCGCAAATCACAAATGGCGTGCGAGCCCAGAGCTACCCAGAGTTGTACATATGCTGATTCATATGCTAGCATCCGGGGATCAGGAGTAACCGGTCCAGCTGTCATGACCACAATCGTGTGAGAGGCCAGCGGCACCAAGTAGTAATCTCTCCGCCGCAAGCCCGGCTGCAATCCGTGCTGGACAATAAAAGCATCACTTCACCTCATCAGAATCATGTCCCAAGACATACAACAATTCCTGTCTCTCATCTCCCTCAGGGCTTCGTCATGTACTACAAGTCCCACTACCCCCCTTTACCCCAGATCCCACCCCAGAACGTCCACAACGTCCTCTTCCACCGCCCCGACCAAGCCGACTGGCCGGATTACCCATTACATGTCAACCCTCTCACAGGCGCTAGTCGGTCATTCCGGCAGTTTCTCGAGACCGTCCGCGATGGCGCTACTGCCATGGGCACTGACCTCAACCTGGGAGGGCTGGGAATACGCGCAGAAAACGGTGAAATTGTGGGCGTACTCTCCGAGAACTCTATGGTATTCCTCTCTCCGACACCCATGACCTAGACTAATGGCTCTCGCAGGATTGCATTGCCCTGCTTCACTCGTTACTCGCCATGACAGTCCCGTTTGCGATGTTCTCATCCTATTCTACACCCTTTGAGCTCCAGCACGCTTTCAAGCTCACAGAACCTACCCGCTTATTCGTCACACCAGCACTCCTCCCCTTGGCGCTTAAATCTAACCTTCAACAAGATCGTATCTATATCATAGAGGGAAATGTTCAGGGGTATACGAGCTATGGTGATCTCGTCGCGCGCGCACGGGACAATAAGTTACCACGATTGTCGATACAGCAAGCTCAACGCGCCACGCTTGCCTACCTCACATTCTCCAGCGGGACTACTGGACTACCAAAAGGCACGTCATTTCGGCGCATATACGCATGCAGCCCCCTTTCTTACAGTCACCTCGAACATATGCTAACGTACTTGTTTGATCTGTCAGCTGTCATGATTTCGCATGGAAATCTCATCGATTCTCTATCTCAGATCTTCGTAATGTCTGCAGAAGTACTCAAGGTCCAGGCTGTGCGTGCTTCAATTCCTGCTGCACTCGTCAATTTTTAATGCAAATCCTACAATAGCCTCCAGTATGGAGTGGCCCAGGAGGCTTGAACGTGACTTTCAATGTACTGCCAATACATCATGCCTATGGTCTCCACATCGCTACATTTAGATGCTTCTTCTCGCCGACAACACTTTTGCTCCTTCCTAAATGGAATCATGATGTGTTTTTTGATTCCATCCCCAAGTAGGTCTCGCTCTTGATGCAGTCACTTTGTGCTCACGTGTCATCTCCGCCGTTGAGGCATCGTGTTACGACTATATATCTAGTCCCATCTCTTGTCCACCAAATTGTGCACAATCCCAGGTTTCCAACCGCTGATTTCAGCACTGTTCAAATGATAAGTTGTGGAGCAGCCTATCTTCCTGTCTCGCTTGCTGAGCAACTACGCTCACGTTTCCCTGGTGTGGAACGGGTGAACGAAGGTGAGTGGATGATGCTGTTGTTGTTGCTTTCCTACTGTAATCCTGATGACGAATGATTAGGGTATGGAATGTCCGAATGTGTAGGGATATCAAGATTCCTTTCCTGAGATCACGAAAAGTTCTCATTGCTTCTTTCAGACCCTCTCCATCTCCATGAAGCCTGTCCCTGGAATGCTCGAGGGGCGCGCAAAGAACGTGCCCGGCTCCGTCGGAATATTATTACCCGGCGTCGAAGCCCGTGTGGTTCGCGAGGACGGACAATTGGCAGCCTTGAACGAACCTGGAGAACTACACGTCCGCTCAGGCTCCGTCGCGCTCGGTTATTGGAAAAACCAAAAAGCCACTGGCGAAACATTTGAGGACGGGTGGCTCCGTACGGGCGATCGGATGCGCATTGACGCAGATGGGGTCCTCTAGTACGTCCTTGCATAGTCCTATGAATAGAAAATTCTCACGGATAGATGTCCCGCACTAGCTTTGAGGATCGCGCCAAGGTGAGCAAAGAAAAATAGAAAAATAGCCATGAGTTACGATCTGACGTGCTGTTGGCGACAGGACACGCTCAAGGTTTCGGGCATGCAAGTGTCCCCGACGGAGATTGAGGAAACGTTACTCCGACATCCCGACGGCCTCATCATTGACGTAACTGTCGCTGGCGTGAGCGGCGGCCGTACGGCGGACGAGCGCGTCCCAAGGGCATGGGTCGTCCTCTCCGCCAGAGGCAAGGCGCTCGGTGCGACCGAGGTCGTTGCGCGACTCGACGCATGGATCCGCGAGACGCTTAGTCGGTATAAATGGCTAAGGGGCGGTGTTGGCGTTGTTAACCAGGTCAGTCGCATCGCATGCTCGGACAAGGACCTTGTCGTCGCTGACCGCACACGTCAATGATGCAGATACCCAAATCGCCCACCGGCAAGGTTTTGCGCCGAGTGTTGGTGGACGGGTACGAGGCGGAGTCGGGATCGCGTACTGCTCGGCTGTGATGAGGTGCGAGGCTACGAACTTGAGATGACGTAGATGTTATGACGAACTTGGAGGCTTGTTCGATAGACGTTGCGTATCTATCAAGCGTACTGTTGTTTACGATGATCACGACCATATAATGGCTAGACCGAAGACGACTAGCTACTTTCTTGAATGAAGTACTAAATATTAATATTCTAGCCCTCGACGGAGGACAAGCACAAGTTCGGATGTAAGTCCTTTTCAAAGGCTCTGTCCACTCGTAAATTCGCCACGTCTCGTTTTGAAACAGTGTCTGAGACCTGGCAAACCACCCAGGTCGTAGCACTACAATGGCAGTGTTACTGATATCACCAGGTTCTCTGGCATCACATGGGCCATGTGGCTTGGAAGTGGTGCTGTAGGCCAAGGATAGAATTGGGGAGCAATACAACATCTGGGGCCAAGGGCTTGTACCATGGCATCCCCAGATCACAGGTGTTCCACTGCCTGTTGTAGGCAGCAAGCAAGGAATGCAAGGCACTTGCATCCAGCAATGCCTTTGCTGAACACAAGTGCCTTGAACCCTTTCCTTTGCATGCATCATTCGGACATGGTATGGGATGTTTTTTTTTTTTTGAATTCTCTGTTACAATAAACCTTGTACCTTTTTATATGTCGACTAGGCTCGGAAATGTCATCCGAACTTGTCCCTTTGGTGAACAATCAGACTGTGCAAGTGGCGACTCGAGTTATCATATCAAAATTCATCAAGGGAAAGAAAAGGACACACATCATGCATCATGGTTGATAGGACAGAACGGTTCGGGTTGGAGCATTACGCGCGACGTATCTAATCATTTTCGACTGGGGGAAGGGCTGTGTCGTACCTCTTTCATCTTGAGGTCCATGTCCCCAATTCATGTCACGATCGCTGTATAAAATGCATCCCGTGATCGAGCGCGGTCGGCTTCAGGAGTGACGGCGCTGACAGTCTTTAATATCAGTGGGAACGAAAATGGAACCACCTCCAGTGTGAATGGGAATGACAAAAGAATACAAAGATGACATTCAAGTCAAACATCCAAACCCCGATGATGAAAACAACCTCTAGATAGCGATGATGCACGACAATCGTAGAAAAAAACTATGCAAACCGCGAAATATATATATATAAGACTTACACCCCCCCACCACTCTTCTCGACAGGTATCCGTTTCCGCTCCTTCTTGGCCACCTTGGCCACGCTCATCATGGACACGTCCTTTAAATTGCCACAAATCTAATGCATGTGCAACGCGTCAGCTACACACATCGGGGACAAGCACACATCGAAAAACAACGCGCACCTCGACAAATTCATCGAAATCCACGTCTGTCTGGTCCTCGAGGCCTTCCTGCGCAAACACGTACCGATAATCGGCCTCCCTGAACCCTTCGTACCCCGCGCCTGGCCACTCGCGTGCGAACGCCTTGAGCGCAGGTTCGATCTCTGCTTTGTTCAACCGCCCAGCGGCCGATGAAGAGGCGTCCGACGATGCAGCGGTAGCGACGCGCCGATCAAACAGCTCTCTCAGCGCATCCACCTCGCCCGCGTCAAACTTGGTACGGCTATACGACGGCTTGAATGAAGAAAACGAAGACGCCCTCGACAGCGTAGACACCCCAGCTAGCCCAACGAGTCGCCAGAACCCACCCTCGAACCACGTCCACCACGTCCGCGCGCCCATGGCGGTGTCGTTGATCACGGCCGACCCCGGTGCGAGACCCATGCTCGCCAGGAAGTGCATCCCGCGGGCGTACTCTACTCTTTGGCGTGCGCGGCTCCAGCCGAGTTCTCTGCTCATGATCTCGATCACGCGCGGCAGGGCTACGAGTGCAGCTTGGACGTCTACAAAGGCGAGGCGGGTGCGCCGAGCGAGGACGTCGACAGCCGTACAGGCATATTCGTGACGCGCGGCGTAGAGGACTTCTGCTTCGACGTAGGGATAGCCTGGGGAGAGCCGGACCCCGTGAACAGGCCATTGTTCGCCTGGCAACTCCGCCAGGGCGCATACCGTCCAGGCACGGTCACCGTAATTTTCCGATAGCTGTTTCGCCACATCTGTGTCGAGGCCAAACTAGGAAATGACGTCAGTGACTTGCGTGGAGGATCCATCTACGACGTACTCTCTGGACGAGTCCAATAAACATATTTTGACTCCACCCGTCGCTTCCAATGAGTCGCAATTCCGCCGTTCGGCATCCCCCTTTGACCTTGTCTTGCAATCCAAACACTTGGATTGCTTTATCGACCGTCTCTTCTGCCATCGCCCTGTACGTCGTCCACTTGCCACCCGCGATCGTGATCAAACCGGACGGCTCCACCCTCGCCAAATGACTCCTCACCAACCCCTCCGTCCCACCTTCACTCCCAGAGGAAATGAGTGGTCTTAGACCCGCCCATGCGCTGAGCACGTCACCACGACGGACCTTGATATCCGGGCTAAGGTAACCCCGTACCTCGTCGATCACCCATCGCACGTCCTCTTCGGTAGGGGTTACTTCTTCGCCTTGGGCGTTCACCTTTGCGGGTGTGTCAGTGGTCCCAGCGACAACACCGCCTTCCCAGGGAAGAAAAAAGATGACACGACCATCCGAAGTGGCTGGGTCGAGAAGACCCATGCGGGCGGGCGCGTAATAAGCTGGAAGTGTGATATGAACGCCCGATGATGACCGAACAATGGGCTTATGAGAGGAATCGTCAAGGCTCAGAAGCGAATCGGTGTACGGGCCTGTCGCATTGATGACGCCCTGTTCGAACGTGAGATGCGAAAAAATGGAATGAGAAAAAGTGGGTGAACCTTGGCGCGAATGTTGAATTCCCGTCCAGTGAGCTCATCCTTGACCTTGGCACCAATGAGTTTCCCCTGGTCGTCCTTGTGGAGCTCAGTGACACCGCAATAGTTGGCAACCGTCGCACCCAACTTGACAGCGGTCATAATCAATGCGACGTTCATGCGCGCGTCATTATGTTGTCCTGGAAGATAATGAGTCGTTTGAGGAAACGACAGACGAGAACACACCGTCATAATAGACAACTGCCCCGACTAGACCCTCACGCTTGAGCATCGGAAACATCTCCAATGCTTTACCTTTGGACATGAGATACGAGCCCTCCATGTTCTCCTTGCCAGCCAACACATCATACATCTTGCACCCCGCATAGTAGTATGGGACCTGCCAATACCTGAAAAAAACATTTCGCCTTAGTATGCGACGCATACATGGAAGAGGCGCGTTGAGCTTACTTGTACAGGGGCAACATGATCGGGAGCATGTGCGACAGATACGGCGCAGTATGGAGGAATATCCTGCGTTCCCGCAACGCCTCCCGTACGAGTTTATACTGTTCGTAATCCAACTCCATCACCGCCTTTTGTAGATACCGTACGCCGCCATGCACGAGCTTGGTCGACTTGGATGACGTGCCTAGAGTCGCGTCACACCAACTCATTAGAAACGACCCCCCAAAACTGCATCGTATCGCGCGAACGAACGAGACGTACCGGAACTAAAGTCGTTTCGCTCCACGAGCGCGACGGAAAGACCGCGGCTGGCAGCGTCGACCGCGACACCTGCACCCGTCGCCCCGCCTCCGACGATCAACAGGTCAAATACGTCTTGCTCCTCTCCTCGTGCTTTTGCTTGTGCTGGGGGTGGGGCTCTTGGAGAAGCACTCTGTTCGAGCGCGTCCAACATGGCCTGCCTCGAAGGGGGTGTCCATACCGGCGGCGGCCGCCTCGTCTCCCGTGTCGACGCGGGATACGGCACAGGTCCAGCGTTGAGGTAATAGTATCCACCACCTGCGAGCCCGAGCGTCGAGGCTGCCGTAAATACGAGGGTGCGTCGGGAGAAGAGGAGGCGGTGGAGCATTGCCATCGTTCAACTTGGGCGTTTGGGGTCGCGTTTGGGTAAGACGGCGGGTGTGGGTTGGTCGGTGACAACTGACAACTCGGGTTCGCCGACGCGAGAGTCAGCTTGTAGATGCGACCGCAGCGGCCCGGAATCAAGGTGTCTGAGGTGTCGATGTGACACGATGATGGCCGTCTCAACGCGCGCCGGGTCTGCACGGGATAAGTCGTCGCGCACAAATCACCGCGTGCACGTTCGCCACGTCGACGGATCAGAGTCGAAATCGCGACTGGACCCGAAATGTCGTGATAAAAAAGGTCTACCTCATAACAACACAAAGATGATCGCATGGTGACAGTTACACTCTCTAAATATTACATCTTACACATTTTACACCTCCGCCACTCTCTCCTCCACAGCCTGCACCACAATCACCCCATTCACGCTAGCCCCCAATACAAACGCGGCGGCAACATCCCCAATCGTACGCCGCACCATATCAGACTCGTGGCCCGTACACCGTTGCTCCTCCATCAGCTGCTTCAACTCGTCCACCACGTCCGTGCGGAAGAGCCGCATCGAGCGCCCTGCAACGACGAGCACCCGTTGAGGTCCCTCGCGCAGCTGCTTGGCATGCTGCACGAGCGCATGGAGCGGGAGCGTATGTGGGATATTGGTAAACTCGATCCGAGAGAGCGCCGAGCGCAACCGTGCATGGCTGTCCTTTTCAAACGTCGGCGATGCAAAGCGCGACCACGTCAGGTCATCCGCCATGTCGGATTGTAAGAAATACGCCGTGTTTGGCTTGCCGTAAACCGTGTCAGGGAAGGTCAGGGACTGAATCAGGTCATCAAGTGTCAGCATCTACTACTATTTGAGCAAGAATGAGGGGTATACGAACCGATAAGACAGGAGCCCCAGTCTCCACCTCCAGTTTTTTGTCCATAACCACAGGTTCGGGCCGTGCAATCACAGCATGCCTCCCCACACGAATGACCGTAGCACTCACCCTCGGGTTGCTGCACAGCTGCACCACCAACTCGAGTGCAAGCCGGTCGTCCGGACCACCAAAGAACGGTAACAAAATATGCTGTTGACCGTTCGTACCTGCATTATCCCCCATATCGACAAAGAGCGCCACGTCCGTCTTGCTGTGCCTAAACACACCACGGACAAAGTGCGAGTACAACGTCGACCTAGAGTTGTCCTTGGACGACAGCCCGAAAAAGGTATCAAATGGATTCAGTTCTGCTTTTGCTCCAAATTCGGATGAGTCCGCTGTCGAACTCAGCGTAGGCGGGATCCAGGGAATGAGGACGAGCTGCGAGCCATGCCTCTCAGCGTGATCGGCCACGGCGTAAGCCCATTCGTTGTGCGACACGACAGACAATGAAGCAGAAATGGACATGTGGCTCTGCTCTCCAAACATCTTGAAGACGCCCATCAGAGGGTCGGTACTGAGCAGCTTCTCCGTCATGGTAACTTTCATCATCGACGATGCACGTTCCGAAAACTCGAGGAGACGGAGTGCATTCACGGAGGTCTTGTGTGGTTTCATAACCCCAGACACCGGATCCTCAGAAGTAGGAGGTAGGACCAGTTTTGTGAGTGCCATGATCCCAGGCATGTGTCTAAATTCATCGAGCACCACAGCAAATCTGTATCGCCAGCCTTCACCGTCTACGTCCTCAGAGGCATCGCTGATATATTTCTCTCTTATCTCGTCATCAGTTGGTGTAGGAGCAATGCCAGCGCCGAGCCCAAAAGTGCGGTGCTTGGGGGGATATATGAGGTTGACGAGAGGTGTGGTCATGAACGTGAGGATCAACGACTCCAAAACAAACATGGAGAACACTTGTCGGGTGAGGATGTGGGCGGATAGCCCGACATTAAGGACGATCAGCTCCACCAAACTATACAACGGTGAGATATAGATGAGCGACCGTTCGAGTGAAACGTACCCTTTACAGGTCATCAGAGATCCGACGGTGGTTGCTTCACGCCAGCTGAAACCAAGCGCTCTCGACGAGAGCGTGCATCCAGTAAATTTACCGCTGAAATCGAGCGACGCGATAGCAAAAACAAATCCCCATGCAGTTCCTAGAACAGCAATCGATATAAACCTCGACCTGTTAGAAGCGCAACGCGTACCAGTGTTGATCAATCCCAAGTTGGTGTTGAGTCCGGATATCGTGAAATACTAGGCACGTTGAGAAAAGTAGAATGGCATTTGTGTTTACTTACGAGGGGAATGAAAATGATCTGAACCATGTCTTCGAGCTTTTCCACAAAGGCAATGGATATACCACCATCACGGGGAACGATGACGCCGACGACGAACGCACCTGCGAGGTAAACGAGATCAGAAACCAATCCAACACATCAAAATTGCTTAACCAAAACGCACCAAAAATCGCGTTTACGCCGATAATGTCGGTGAAGAAGGCAGAGGCCCAAAGGACGAGCATGACCACCGTCATGTAAAACATCGTCGGTCCATGAATAGTGCTTGCAGTTCTCCTTGCTAGCCAAAGCAATGCCCATTTAACCGGGAAGAGGAGAAGTAACGTGTACGCAAAGCAGGTGAGGAACGTCCACAAGGCAGTGAGGCCCGACGTTGCATTCACAAACGAGACGGCCAACGCAAGTAAACTCCAGCCAATGACATCGTTCGCGACACCTGCGGAGAGCACGATGAGGCCGACCGTTGTATCCAGTAGTTTGAGCGCGGCGAGGATACGACAGAGAACCGGGAAGGCGGTAATCGAGAACGAGACACCGATGAAGAGCATGAAATAGCGAAAGTCGGTGGATGGGTCTATTAAATGGCGGTATATCAGGACGGATGTACCGCATCCGACGCCAAACGGGAGCAGCACGCCTGCGAGAGATACCGCGATCGACAAACGGGCATTTCGTTTGATGATGCCAGTATCAATCTCGAGGCCGATGATGAAAAGGAAGAGGCAGAGTCCGATATTGGCAGTGAGGGATAGATAGGGGAGTGAGCTTGGGGGAAAGATGTGGTTCGTAAAACCAGGAATCCGTCCAAATACAGTGGGACCTTGGGGGAACCGTTAGAATGCGGTACAAAAAAGGGCGCTTGATTTACCTAGGAGGATGCCTCCAAGGATCTCGGCGATGACGCGAGGCTGTTTAATTTTTCCTAGAATCAGGCCAAGCAGCTGGGCCATCATGATGATGACACCTGTCCTCATATGAGTGCACCGGCAGAAAAAAAGTATAAGTGGCGTTGACACACCAAGTTGAATGATCCATAGTCTCAAGGGATCAGCAGTATTGTATGTTGCTGGATCTTGGCCGGTGAGGAGACCACCCTTGGTGGTTCGGAAAACATGAGACACAATGGCGTTACATCGAAAATAGTATGCACCTGGCCTTGAACTGCCCTCTTGGAGAGCGTCTGTAGAATGGCGACGGTTGTACTTGAAAATTCTCCCATGGCGGGGGTACCTTGAGCCTTGCCCGGTTTTGCCAGCAGTTTATGTAGTCTGCCGGTAGCAGTACCATGGGCGGACTCGGAGGCGAGCTTTATGTGACCCCTGAGGGGTTTTCGGAGTCCCCTGTCAAATGTCATTTCAATTATGACATAAACAACACCCAATAGATAGATAACTCGCCTAGACCCTGACACACACCATTTCTTGAAAATCCAAAGTCCATCTGAAAACGGAGGCAAGACACGATTCCAAGTCTAGTCGCTGTGGTATATCAGGTTTGCAATACATGTACATTCAGATAGCCTCGATCCCCTCTGAGTCTGGGTCACGGTTTTCCGATCAAAACTCAGGAACCACCACCTGCGCACACTTGGCACTTGGCAACAACAGTCGAGCGGCGCCATTAGATTGCCGCAATTATGGCAACAGTGACAGACCAGGTCGTGATGCATCCTGGGAGCTCACCAGGAATGGAAGAACCCTCCAACAGCTTGCCTTCTGGAGCTGCAGGGAAGAGGCACAAGTGTGAACCTTGATAAGAATATCACACCTTTGGCCCATCTGGACAGAGATAAGTGCATGGTGAAGGCTGTCAGTCTGAAGGGCCCTACGCTGGTTTCGTTCACTCATACGTTCACTCATACTCCTGGGCCTTGGAGCTTGGAGCTCCAAGGGGTATTTGTACATGACAAATGACCTGGAGGCCTGAAGTACCGCATGTGCCCCCAACACAAAACGGGCAAGTTGGCAACGGCAATCAATAGCCACGACGATCCATCACTGCGAGCATCCCTTGACGAACATCAGAGGTTTCTCGGATGCGGCAGAGTGGGCATGGTGGTTCAACCCTTTTGTCGTCCTTTCCTGAAGAAGTGCTCCTTGAAACCTTGCTTGAAACCGAATCTTGATCATGTCCGATACATCGCATCATCTATAGGACTTGCGTATTGACACGTTTTACGAGCAGCACATGAGGGCACCTAAAACGAGTCTCGCAGGCAGAGTATGGTCTCCTCGTTGCAGACTCCGTACAATCGGGTGTTTGAATGACATACGCGCGGTATCCTCATAGATAAATCACCTAGAACGTCGGGGCCGGTACTAGAGTCCCCGAGCGCTCGGCTTGCGGCCCAATCTTACTTGCCGGTCGACCGCGCTGGAACGCAGGGTAGGGAATGGCTCCTCGGACACCAGTTGGTTACGTCGGACGGGACAAACTACCAATCAGGTGCACGAACGCTATCTTTACCCCGCGCGCACTCCCCGAAATAAGCGGCATGAGTATAACTTGTTACAGGTGTGCATAGGTTTGCATGTCGGCGAGAGCATTGCCCCTGGGCCATTTGTCAAACGTGCGTGGAGTCTCGGCTGAGCCCGCCTCATGTGCCCTCTTGACAAACGGGAGACGAGACGAGAGGAGAGGCCCGAGTAAGACATATGTATTATGTTCATCCAATACTGTCGCCATCTTTGACGTGTGACACGTTCGGATGTTGCCGGCCATCTCGAGACGCGCTCCACATGATGGACCACATCAAAGGAGGACGTGTGGATAGACTCGGACACTGCAATGAAATGGCGGCGGTTAAATGACATCATTTCAATCGATTCGTCTAGAGTCACGACGATATTTTTCTGGAAGGGTGATCTCTCATTGGATACTCGCTCGCTGTCTGACGAAAATTCTGGCTGGCGTAATGCGTTCCAGACTGATGACGAGGTCATCCCTTGTCACGCGTCACACGGGCTGACGAATCGAAAATGTTACAATGTATGGTAGATACCTCAAGACAAACTCACCACCAGAATACTAACAGGCTAAGCAAAGTACTGTAGGTGACCAACGCGAGATATTAATGTACTGTACAGTACTATTTACAAGTGTGCGCACTGCGCAGCCGGCGGTTTATGTAACCGGGGTGGTGCACGTGCCAAACCTGGAGCACGGCGTATTTAAACCTGCCCCACATCGGTATTCCCTTCCTCAGACCTGCACCCTCACAAGCAACAAAGTCGATGGAGCCCACCAACAAGACCACCATGAACCAGCCTCAGGCTGCTATTCAAATGAGTATGTCCAAGACTTCTTTCCTCGTGGAACACTTTTATGAACAGCCACGCTAGGTATCACGAACCCAGCTCCTGCCAACAACCATCAAGAGCACCACCATGCCAAGCGTCTACGTGGCGGTGGTGCTGGCAAGGTATCCCCTTCTTTCCTGCCGATAGAACACTTCTTTGATGGCTCTTACCCCTTCAGGACTGCTTCATTGCTGCTATCGAGTGCTTCCTTTGCTTCGGTGCGTATTTCGCAATACATATTCCAACATGAAACACAACTGACGGCGGCCGTCAAAACAGAATGCTGCAAGGTACACACCATTCCCGCCCATATTCACCCTTGACCCACAATACTGACCGTCTTGGCAGGGCTGCTGCGAGTGCGCTGCGGACATCATCTGTACGCCCCCGCTGTCAGTCTGGAGGGACTATGTCGGTGCTGACCCATATATCCAGGCTGCCCTTGCGAAATATGCTGCTAAACGTTGGAGCAGTTGTATTCATGTTCTATGTTGTGATGTTTATTGTATCTTGGAAACTACATCTACTTGTTGTTACCTTTCGATCGTCGATTGTTGTATCGTACGATTTTGCTTCATGGACGAACACTTACAAGTATGGCTGTTCAATTGAAGTACCTCATAAGTCTAGCTTATCCTACACGTGTCATCGGTGCGGCGTTGTCTCATTTGTCATGTCCGTTCTTCCAGGTTTCACTTGGAGCGTCGAGCATGTCGTACACGAAACGCCATCCAAATACTCATTGTCCTCGTATGGTGCAAGGAAGATGGATATAAAAATAAGACATTACTAGAGTACAACCACACTATACACCTTCTCTCTCCATCCTTCGTCGTTTCCGTTCCTGGTCCTCCAAGATCAAACGCTCCGCGGCAGACATGGCACCAGCTGGTCGTTTCTTGTCATTACTCGTGTCGGCACGATCCGACGGTTTACTAGCAGCCGACATCTTGAAGACGTTCGGCCTCTTCAGAGGGTTGACACCCGGTTTTAGGGGATTGAGTTTCAATCCCCCCATGGCAGGCGCAGGCGTACTTTCAGCGGGTGCACTCGGTTTCATAGGTTTCATAGAGAGCGAGAGAACGACCTTGTCCGCGCTCTCGTCCCGTTGTAGACCCCGTTCTTCCGGAGGCGGAGAAGCCGACCCCGAAGACGTCCCAGCCTCTTGCTGTGCCCTCTCGATCTGCTCCGCAATCAATATCCGCTCACGTTGCTCGTCAGACATGGTCGCACGTTCCTTCTTGAGCGAGGCTTCTTGCTTGGCGAGCGCCTTGGGCGAGTTGTCGATCCATGCGATAAACCAGCCCTTGTCGGTTTCGTCAACGCGGGCGATGCTTGAACGACCGAGATGTTTGACGAATTCGGTGAGGGTGACCCAGCGGGTGGCGTTCATGTGCAGATGGCTCTTGTCTTGGATGAACTCTTGATACACCCGATTCGCAAACACCCGTTTGGTTCCAAACCTGGCAACCACAATGGTACAAGCGATCAGCGCTTCGTTGGCACGCAGCGAAAAAAAGGGTTGATCAGACGTACCTCCGAGAGAGGAGTTGCACAAAGTCGTGTTGAAATTGGCCCGAGAAATCGGCAATGTGTCGTCCGGCGTTCTCGCCGACGACAAGCATCTGACGGAGATGACCCTCAGATTGGGCGTGGCATTTGAATCCGTTTTCATCTCTGCATTGTTTCTGGCAGACTTGGCAATACCATCGAAGGCGCTGTAAGCCTTTCGACTTCATCTTGTTTGCCAAGTATTTGGGCGTTCCGACTATAAAACAGCATGAGAGATCGAATGGCGATGAAAAACACAAATCTTACCTTCTGCGCGCGGCATGTTGGGCTAATGAATGGTGTAGAAGTGCTTGGTCGACAGGACGATGTCTTGAGTACGATGTTCCCACGCTTCGTGCTGACAAAGGGCTGTGATTTGCACAGCCATACCCTACTCTATCCGCTCCGACATGCTCAGCGAAAAGGCAAAGGGAAAACAACGCGCGATAGACCCAGAAGCCGATGTAGAACCCTCTACCTTTAGGAGACTAACAATCCGTTTTACAGAGGGTATCCCAGACCTCGCCCTGTTCGTGACGAGTACAGATGCAGTGCGAGATGTCAAGGCAAAGGTGTGTGACTCGTTGGAAACCAGAGCGGGTCTCTGAATCGGACACTAGATCACCAGCGCACGTCCACAGTTGCAGGACAAACGACTGAGACTGATACACGCTGGGCGACTGCTCACGGATGGTACCCTGCTGCATTCTTGGTTGAGTACGCTCGAGGAAAGACAGTCGCGTACCAAGACGTCTTCATCCAGTGACACGTCTCCATCCCCTCCGCAATCCCACATCATCACTTGGTTGCATTGCTCGGTTGGACCCAACATGGAGCCAGGAACGGAAACCGACGAGAAGCCCCAGGTACGCACGAGCACTTTGATTCCTGGGGTCATTCACGAACGACACGGATAGATCACACAACTCCGGCCACTGCGCGGTTTCGACCGCTTGGTCACAGCTGGGTTCTCAGAAGAAGACATATCCAACTTTCGAAGGCAATTCCACAGCCAGTCGTCATCAAACTATCTCGACATCGAGATCGAGAATGACGACGAGGATTGTATGTGCATTTCCATGTTCTGGACCGACCGAAGTTGATTGATTCTGGTAGATGACGAGCACGCGCGTGCGTTGGAAGAGCAGTGGATTGATTCCATGGATACTGTAAGCAATGCACCGCTCGTTCAGACGTCGGTGCAGAGTATGCTTCTGCGGGGCATCGTTTTGGGGTTCTTTTTCCCCATCTTGCCCTTTTTCTTCCTACGCGATGCCAAGCCTGCTGCATTCTGGGATGATGGCAATGAGGTTCAGCCCACGGAAAATGTCATTTTCCCGTATGTTGCTACTTGCTCTGGCGGTTGTTTCCTAACCTTGTTTCAGACGGAGGACACAGCTGGGCATTGTGATTGGGTTCATGGTAAACATGTTATTTGGAACCTGGAGATACCTGTTGGATACTTCTTAGAGCCTGGACGGTAGTAGAACCCGGTGCGAGGTTTTCATGAAAACCCAAGCTGGAAGTTCAAGCGGAGCCTCAAGTCTTCCGAGTACTAGATCTTGAGACAATCTATCATCGATAATGATGCTCACAAATGCTTGACATTGACGAGGAAAGCACCACATCCCATGATGATTCTGGCTTCCAGGATGACGACGATGACAATACCTCTCAGTTCTTAAACCTTCTAGTCCTTCAAAATCAGCAAATGAGCACAATCCTCATGAAATCAATCCTCTTGGTCACTGACATGGTTGCTGCAACTAGCCTTAGAGCACAGCCCATTCCTTACCACACCTCCATATTGACTGGCTGGATGTGGGTACTAGAACTTCTCGCTGGCCATCCCAATCGTATTTGCAACGAGCTTGGCATCTGGAAGGATGTCTTCCACCAGCTCATTCATGAGCTATCATCTCAAGGGTACACTGACTCCAGACATGTCACGCTGGAGGAGCAACTCAGTATTTTCCTATATACCTGTGTAACTGGCCTCTTGTGCAGGCATGTTGGGGAGCGCTTTCAGCGTTCAAATGACATGATATCAAAGTAAGCACTTCCTGCTTCTCATCTTACTCGAAGAGTACTAACCATTGTGTAAGAACTATGACATGCGTAAGCTCTCAACACCGTTATGGAACGGGATGGTAAGATTATGTGTACCTATGACATGCGTAAGCTATGATACAATATTCGTGTGAGCGCGTGTCTAGGTATCAAATATGCAACGGGAACATACCTCTCAATGCTGTTATGGAATGGGATGAGAGGTGTTACCTGCGTCGGAGACATCTATATAGTATGTTTGCATTCCAAGGAGCGGGGTGTCGGAGGATGTTGTCACGCTGTGTTCCAACACTCCCCCGCAGCATGATAGACACTGAAACGACCAGAACCCACCTAAGGGTCTAGTGTTTGTAGTCGCAAGAGTACTAGGGAGGATGTTCTGGGAAAACTCCAAGAGAACAAGACTGGAGAGTCTTGTACTACTTGGCTCTAGGATTTATACTACTAGTACATGCGCACAGACCGTGCAGTGCTTATCTACAGATACTATACTTGTATTACTAGGTCTGAGACTGGGGAACATGAGGCAACATGAGTTGCGTGTTTATTGGAGGATAAGCATACCTGTGCGGGCATGTGTTGGAT
>JBBPNA010000169.1:0-52875 GCA_038090555.1 Boletus subcaerulescens | reverse complement strand
AACTCATTGCTCGGCTCAGACAACCATTCGGCGCATTGTTATTCAAGAAGATTCGGCAAAACGTGGCGGAATATAAGAGAGTCGCTGCGGAGAGCAATATCACTGTTCGGATAAAGGACGAGACGTCGTTGGAGATGCTGATTGATAGTGTGCGGATACTGGATGTGTTTTAGCCTTTGATGACTACTGGTCCACTGACTACACGCAACCTCGGTTGCTATCATAATTTACCGTTCCTTGCAATCTTTTAGCTTTTTTTGGATCGTTTCTTGTGGGCTGTTGGCGTTGCCAACAGTTCTGTATATCAAATGTATTCGTGACACGGTGCACTGTTGGAGAACAGCTCGTCGTATTCCTAGTAGATTCTACACTTTATGCTACACTCATTAGGTTACCGCGTCGTAGACGACGCTCGTTCACCTTCATTCCTTCAGCCGCTTCTCTAACATGCACTGCCAGTGGGAGCTCCTGGCACAACAGATTTTCTAGAATGATCTAAATATGAGCAGGCGCTGAGAACACGGCGCCGCGTGTGGACGATACGTCCGTTGAGAAGGGCAGCTTACACCGAAAACAAGGCAGATAGACCAGATAACCGCTTGTTCATCGGCTCCGTTATTTCCATCACACAGTCCCACTGAAGAGCGAATCGTCGATAATCGGTCATGGCTGATGTGTGGCGGTGTCCTGGTCAGTGCTGACCGTTGAAAGAGTGCAGTTGACGCGTCGACCTCTGAGTCGGCAGCGTGTCGTCTCATTTTCTTCAGACGGACAGTGCCTTGTGAGCGGCAACAGTGACTGCGAACAACTGACAATGCTACCAGCAAAATATGTTCGCTCTGGCAGCGATCCCAGCGGATCTTTTTGTCCAATTTTGCATTGTGACACTGTTAGCCTCGATCCAGTTGGTTAGGGCTGTACTCTAGAACAGAACTGGGCTTGACAGACCTTGCTCTCGAGGAACTACAACTCGGACAGCGTGTTGGTGGCAGCATTTTTTCTTTGGCCTTCCGTGTGCCACTCAGGAGAGCCACGGCCACCGGAGCTAGCGAACGATGGTTAACTCTGAAGCGACGCCTCCCAATCGAAGCCTGTCATAACAGCCCAAACTCCTTATTTACCATTTGCGGAGCGCCAGCCTTGTCAGAATAGATCAGTCAAAGGGATAAGCCATCTAGCCTATCTGGCTATCCAATGGATATCCACAGGAACGAACTTCGTTGAGGAACTTGATGTACGGACCCGTCCCAGTCGGAAAGCCCTTGAGAGTCCCTGGCTGCTGTAAACATGGGAAGTGATTGTGCATACCTAGCGACTTCAAAGAATGGTCCTTCAGCGAAGCCCGTTTGGCTCACGGGCGATTCATCCAAGCCGGCGGAGTCGAGTCCTGGGTTACAGGAAGTCGGTCAGCAGTGCAACAGATCAACGCCTACTTGGGAAATCACTGAGAGGCTGTACGGTTATTCATGGAGGAAACAGTGGCGCGGAGACAGGGAATTTATGACACAAATGGTGGCACGCCTCAACACTCTGCCTAAATGAGCACCAGCTGGGCGCACGGATGCTATCCGGCACAATATGTATGTCTGTCTCGCAGGGATAGCTGGTATCCCACCTACGTGGACGTGGTGGCTGGATGATCATCAAGACTGGCCCTGTTGGTGTTAAACAGAGTATTGGGTTGTTGTATAGTCCCTGAAACCGGTCTGACTCATGGCGCTCAATGTCGAACGCGTGTGATCGGCCAATATGTCCGCTTCCTTCACGGAGGAAGGATCCCAGATATGCTCGTTGGACACCAACCGACGTGGTCGGGATTGTGGAAGCGCCAAACGACATGAGGTGATGGTGGTGTGTATTGACTATATTGAGCCTGAAGGGCGAATGCGAAGAGAGAGAAAAGACCACAGACCTAAGATGTTTTGTTGAACCGCTCCCTCTCAGTCGCTATCACGCCGTCGACAATGGCTAATACGTACCAGCGTTCCCCACTGATTGACCTTGAAAACAACAACAAAACACGGGCTGTGGCATTCTCTGCGAACGGAGAGTATCTCACGAGTGGCCACTGTGAGACGGTTCGAGCATGGCGAGTGGAAGATGGCGAACAAATAGCAACGATGGCAGCGAGGCGTTCCAACTGTCTCGCTGTCTCCGAGGACGCCAAATGGATCGCGGGGGGGACAAATGAAGGGGTGTTTGTGTGGGATGCCGAAACATACGAACAAGTCTTCACGCTCGAGGACAAGTACGTCGTCGGGCTTGACTTCTCGCCCGACTCGACAAGACTCGTCTCGGCATCAGATGACCACACAGCCACCGTGTGGGACATGGCAACTCCGGAACGGATGCTCGTGCTCGTACGCCGCCACGAGGATCCAGTGAGAGCAGCGAAATACGCTCCACAAGGTGATCGGATCGCGACAGCCACCGCCCACTCCGTTCGTGTCTGGGACAGCAACGATGGCCACTTCCTCGTCCACATCCCAGTCAAGGTAACCCCGTCGTTCAACACCGGTCTCCTCTGGTTCAGCAACCACCTCGTTGTCTTATCCAACAATAAAATCAAGCAATTCGAAGCATCCACCGGGTCGGTAGTCGTGGAATGGCCGGTTCCTGATGCCAACAACACCTCGAGTATTGTACTACCACAGCATCGCCAGTTCATCACACACTCCACGGGTCGTACTGTCACGTTTTGGGACACGTCGACACATGCCCAGCTTGGCCTCATCCAACACACTGAAGACATATGCTCTGTTGCACTCTCCCCAGATGACCGGTTTCTCGCAATGGGTGGAAGGAGCGGAAAAACTACCATCCAGAGTTTAGACCACATTATTGCAAGTCTCAGGTCTCATGGTATTATGGGCGTATCTGACTCTGGTCATATTTTCACGTAGGATTCGATCCCTCTATCTCGTCTACACCCCACTTTCCACGAACCAGACATTCAGATTGACGACCCTGCCCTTGACTCATGGACGCACGATCAACTAGCAAATGCGGTGGAATTATTAACCGCAGCGATCCCCACTTCCCTTAATGCGAGGCATCATATACTTGCTAGCCGAGCTCTGGTCCGAACACGCTTGGGTGACCCGGACGCAGCGATTATCGATGCCAAAGAGGTTCATCTTCCCTGCCCTCCCTCACATTTACACTGACGCTAATTTACACCAAGTCCATTAAAATACAGCCTTCCGTCATTGGCTATATTGCAAAGAGTGTAGCGCTTGTCAGGAAGGGTAAAAGGCACAAGGCATATCGGGCATGTGACATTGCGTTCGAACGCTTCCATTCAACTCACGTTAGTTTTATCCTACTGATCAAGGTCTGTGCCCCATGTGCTCAATCTTGATTATTCTTGAGCTCTTAATTGTCCTTAGGCCATCATTGTGTTTATGGCAGGCGAGCACGCCGATGCAATATCTCGCGTAGATGACCTGATCGATTCAGTCCCCTTCAACTCAATATGCTATGTAGTTCAGGCATGTGCATGATACGCTGCCCAACGGCAAATATCATTGACCCTTCCAACAGGCACGCATGTATCTTTTCCTCGGAGATTCACAAATGGATAGCGGCAACTATGTGGGGGCAATGAAGTCGTACGAACGTGCACAAGCCCAAATTCGATATCACACGAGTCAAGCGCTCTGGGTGGTCTCATTGGTGAGTTTTCCATCTACTATTTTACAACTTACTAGAATTGTTCACGATGTGAGTCAGATATCGGGATGGAAGTTTGATGACCTTGGCATCACCATTCGACAGCGTCTCTGTGAAGTTCTATGTGCAGCCGGTCGCGCAACCGATGCATGCGAGTCTCTTCTCGACATGGTGAAGGCCTTGGACGAAGCAGTCTACGTGAGCGGACCAATCACCAAGTGGATTTCCGGTGAGCTTACGTCCCCCATTCGTTTTCTCACACTAAGTTCTCTGTAGATTTTACCCATCGATGCCTGTCCCTGCCGGAAGGCAGCAGCGATGCAGCCTCCGAGGCAAGTGGCCGCAGTGATTCGCGGAAACGCCATGCGCCCCTAGATTCACCAGCTCCCACACCGCTTTTGAGAGAGTGGGCAAAAGCAACACTAGCAAGCGTTCCGTGGAAGGATGCCCTGGTTGCCGCTGACAGTGTGAGTATCTCCTTTCCTTCGACATCTTCCGTGGGCCTGAAGCTCTTTGTTGATAGTTCGTGGTTCCCCCGGTTATAATTTATCGGATCGTGTGTGAACGTCTCGAGACGATGGACCGCATAATGGACGCTAGCGAGTGTTTCCGTCAAATGGTAGATGAAGTGGCAGAGCAGGCAACCGTGCATGTGGAGCAAGAAGAATGGGTCCATGGTGAGTGATCTTGCATACTGTCTCGGTAACGTTGTTCACGTGTTTAGACTTCAAACATCGTTGTCTGCAGAAGCTAGTGGCCCTGGGGGATAGCGCGATGAGCGCTCAACAGCATGATTTTGCCATCTCTCAGTACTCAGCTGCACTGTCCCTCAATCCGGCCGCACCGCAAGATCTCTTCATCAAGAGAAGCAAGGCTTACGTAGCCAGCGGTTTGTGGAATGATGCTTTAAATGACGCGAACCTGGTAAGCACCGTCTCGGACAAGTTTGATTTTATCGATAGATTATTATTAGGTGACCACGCTTGATCCTTTGTCCCCGTGGGGCTACGAGAGAAAACATGCAGCTCTACACGGGGCAGGAGAGTACGCAAATGCGATAAGTGCGTTTGAAGATATGCTCTCCAAGATTTCGCATTCGCCTGATCCAGACCTTCGTGGTAAGGGTATTGACATGATGCTGGTGTTTAGCTATTGATCCTGCATTCTAGAACGCCACCGTCAGTATGTAAATCCTGGGGAGACGAAATTGGCGATCCAAAGGGCTGTTCAAGATACCATCCGTGACTCGCCGCGCACGCTTATTGATACGCTCTCTGGCCGGCTTCTCAGTAAATCAGAACAAGCTACTGCATTCGAATCATTCCCGATCTTTAACCAGTTGATCTCCTCTATGACGACACACATCGACCATTCCCGCATCGCGCACGACGTTACGCAGTATTATCGTTATGCCATGTTTTCGCACACATGGGAAATCGATGAACCCTTGTTTTACAAAGTCGTACAGATCGTGGTATATGACCTCGAGGAGTCTCCCACTCATGACAAGCTGAAAATGTTCTGCAAGATCGTGCGGGACGCAGGCTTGCACTGGGCATGGAGCGATACCTGTTGTATCAACCAGGGGGACCACCCGGTGCTCCAAGAAGCCCTGGTTGCCATGTTCAAGTGGTACCAAGGTTCCGCGCTGACCATCATCTTTCTACGTGGCGTTCGCTCTCCATCGCGGTGTGGTGACCTCATGAGGAGTATTTGGAACACCCGTGCCTGGACATTACAAGAATATCATGCTTCGAAAGTGGTCCGGTTCTACAATGAAGATTGGACACCATACCTGAACCTCGACATTCCCAATCACAAGGAGTCACTCTTGATCATCTCGGAGATGGAGGAGGCGACTGGTGTCTCCGCACAAGCCTTGATGAAACTTCGACCAGGCTTATCTGATATCCGGGAGAAGCTTCGTCTGGCTTCAGCGCGACGAACGACACGGCTCGAAGATGAAGCGTACTCATTACTTGGGATATTCTCAATGTCCTTGTCGGTTGTATATGGAGAGGGGGACAAGTCGCTCGCGCGACTTTTGGCGCAACTGCTCACGAGCTCAGGAGATACAAGCATTCTTGCGTGGAGAGGAAGATCTGGCCAGTTCAACAGCTGTCTCCCTGCTGATATCTCTGTGTTCGGGCAGCCGCTGACAAAACACATTCCACCAGCCATGGAAGAAATTCAAATTGACGGGATTTCTGCCAAATTCCGGGTCTCTTCACCGAATCACCCCTTGGTCGTGAAGCTATATGAGAAACTCCACGAGCTACCCGTGCCATGGTTCATAGGGCAACGGATGAAGCTTCCATGCATCATGTTCAAGCTCGGACGGTTACAGGCTTTTAGGAACAGGACGGAACGAGTTTTTCGTACACATGTAGATGCGCTCGGGACTGTGGAGATTAGGACCAGAGAGGATCTCTCTCGACTGAGTTCTCTATATATCATTCACCCTTGGATCGATTTCCTCCTCGACCGAAAGCCTGTCGAGAGTGTAATGGGGCCATTGAACCTTGAACAGAGCACAGACTCCCAATTCTCTATGATTCATAGGCCCCTTGATTCCTCCGACGCCAAATCAACGTCCCGGAGAGCGCAAGCCGCTCGCCTCCTCGCTCGCCTGGGACGCCCGTTTGGTACATGGCCTCGAAACTCGGACGCCGCACCACGCAACTCCTCTTCATCTGTATCGCTGGTGGACAAGCAAACGCAAGCCCTTTGCCTGCTCGCCCGCCTCCAACAGCCATTCGGCGCACTCTTGTTCACCCCAACGCGTCAAAACGTACCCGAATACAGGAGGGTTGCTGCGGACAGCGAGGTCAGGGTCCAGGTACAAGAAGACATACCGCTGGATATGCTGATAGACGGTGTACGATTGCTGGACGTGTTGTAACGACTGCTACTGGTAGTTGCGACGCAAACAGCTCTCTCCTCCCTTTCTGCATTTCCCAAGTTCCCTTTCGCTTTTAGACCGTTTCCTGGATGATCATTCGGAACTGTGCGTCCCTCACTGGCAGTGTTGTAGTCCATACAAAGTGCCGTTGTCTAGCTATCAGGAGTTCCCCTCGCCTTGTCATGTCATACTTTAATCCTTCACGGGTTCGCTGTTGTCGACGTCGCCCATGTGTCTTTCTGTCACATTTATTTTCTAGAGATGTCCTTTCATTGTGCAAGCCTCGTGGATTAGCACCTAGATCTCTCTTTACCTGCGACATAGACGTCGCGGTGTGCGCAGGCGCGTGCGAGGGGTTGTGAAGTTGGTTGGATGGAGGCTGACACAAACATCCGCCCTCAGCCCTGTCCAAGATCGATTCACACTGCGACTCCAAGGGGACACATCAATGGACGAGCATTGTTTTGGTATGTTTTGGTAGACTCTTCGGAGTCATCGGATCCCTGTGACGGATGGTCCAAGCTAGCTCCACGTTGCGGCGGAGAGCCAGCCTCGCGATGAATCCCTACAGGATACCATGCAAAGGGACTGGCAATCAATTATCCTCACCCTAACTTTCCGTTTTATCATCCAATCCTCCCTGCGGAGGCTAGTGGAGTCCGAGTCCGGCAAGGATGAAAAGTATCGAGGGTCCGATCCACCATTCAATCTATCCAACTGCTTGCTAAACTTTATCGGTACAGCGATGCGTTCTGATTGATGATCAACGCACAGCATGGTAGTAGCCGAAATGCACTAGGCTGGGCCAACCGTCGTTCGAGTCTTGGAGCACACTGGGGCAAGATCGTATTCCTTTTTCTGCGTCCATGATCCAAGATGCTACATTACAACACATCGAGTACACGTACGTTGTCCAGAATATCAGCCAGCGAGACGCCTTCCTGAAACTGTACCGTAATCAAGCGATCCGCCGCGACCCGCCTGTAGTCCATGGTCCGTCGGCCCGTCGATGCCAGTGTTACCAAGAATGCACCGAATGGCTGTCGAAGACGCGCAACGAGCCGTCGCGCTCGCGTCTCCTTGTCCATTGATGGCATACGGATGGGAGCAGGGTGTGACGGCAATTGAGGTTCAGCGAACGACGACGCATCGTCGTCGATTTCCTCGTCATCAATCTCTTCAACGTCTGTGAGTGGGGAGGGGGGCGACGCAACGTCGTCCTCTATCAGCGCACCGCCATGTATATCTTCGCGTTCCAGGACAGTCTCCAACCACGGGTGAATCAAATACAATGTCTTCATATGAGATAGATCTTGTCTCGTCTTGATTTCTACCATCCCAAAGGCAACAGTGTCTGCGCGATAAACACGGCCTGAACGCGTCCGATAAGGTGTAAGAGGTGGGAGTTGGAAAGCGATGCATGGGAGTTTCATCCGACTCGCTGCAAACCAAGGTGGGGAAAGATCGTTGAGACGTTCGTGTAGTCTCAGGGCTGAGTCGAGGTCGAATGAAGAAGAATGCGAGGCGGTGACGTGTCTTTCCATCTCTGCGTCCGAGATGGGTGGCGGGAGGTGCAACGTTGCTGGTCCACCGAATACGGTGATGTGGGCAGGCAGGCAACTATTGAAGCTGCCAGACTCGCCAGTCCACGCAAGGATGCTCACATCTCCTGATCCGGCGAGAATGTGTGCCAATAAACGCCCCAGCGAACCTTCCCCTTCACCGTAGATTGCGTGTATACCGGTAACCGAGAAAATGCCCAGCAACGAGTATGCAGCATCTTCTACCAGGGTCGTCTCTCGGGTCGAGGCGAGGCATAACTTTTCGCGAATGCTCGTCAAGCCCGGACGAAGCGCCATCAATTGCTGTGCAGACACCCCAGTGGCATGCTCCATCTCTGCGATGATCTCTGGCGATTCTTTGTGGTTTGGCAATTGCAGATCAAGATAAGGGGTCCAATCCTCGGTGTAGAAGTGGATGATTTTGGAGGCCACATATTCCTGGAGAGTCCAAGCACGGGTATTCCAAATGCTTCTCACGAGAGCGCCTCGCTGCGATGAAGAACGAACGCCACGAAGGAAGACGATCATCATGGCCGAACCCTGGTACCATTTGAACATGGCCACCAACGCTTCCTGGAGGACAAAGTGATCTGATTTATCAATACAGCATGTGTCGCTCCACGCCCAATCGAATCCGGCAGCCCGAACGATCTTGCAGAATGTTTGTAGCTTATCGTGGGTCGGAGACTCCTCCAGGTCGTACACAGCTATATGGACCACCTGCTGGAACAGCGGTTCGTTGTCTTCCCATTTGTGCGACAGCATGACGTATCGGAAGTGCTCTCGCACTTCACGCTTGATCCGCACGTAGTCAATGCGTGTCATTGTGGATGACACAATCTTTGAAGATCGGAAGGGATTCAAACGCAGAAGCTTGCTCGGCCCTGTTGTGGAGATGACCCGTGGTTGTGTTGATGAGCACGCGCGGCGAATGACGTAGAGTCCGATAAACAATTTTGCGAATCGTCGCTCGTGTGCTCTGTGGGCTTATGTACTGGTCACCGTGCCCTACCAAATCATATAAACACATCATCTTTGATAAGGATATGACTCACGTTGAACGTCGGGATCAGGTGACTCCGCCATCTTTGTGAGCATCGTCTCGAACGCATCTGCTGCATTGTCGTAGTCTCCTCTCTTGTGTAGAGCTGCGTGCTTTATCTCATAGCCCCATGGAGACGATGGATCAAGCGCAATCACCTGATGATGATACTTCAACAAGATTTATGTGGATGAAGCAAAAATGGGACCTCGTTTGCGTCATCTAGAGCCTGTTTCCACGATCCAGTTGCTAACCATGCCTTGCTTCGCTTGATAAGAATTGCTCGCGGAGAGGAAGAAACGAGATATAATGCGGTCGTATAGTGAGAGATAGCATCGTCATGTCGCAAGGCACCCGCTGCTGTATCTCCGAGACGCTCCAGTTTCTTTGAGTGCTGCCCGAACGCTGACAAAAAAGTTAAATAAGTAGATACACTACACTTGCAGCATGGCACAGCAGCCACTTACCATGGGCCCATTCCAGATGGTCGTCATGCCCGCCCAATTCAGTTTTCAATTCGTGGAAACACTTGGCTGCATCGTTTATGCGACCCGCTGCATACAAGGCCTCACAGAGTCGCTGTCGGATCGTGATCCCTAGATTCTCGAATTTCCATCCGGTTATCTGTCAGCAATGATGAGCGATTTTCGATACGTTGCAATACGTCCAAAAACATACCAGCGATATCGCAAAGAGGGGAGGCTCAAGGCAGTCTCGCATTTGAGCTTGGGCACGCTCGAACGACTGTATCGCACCATCGTGGTTACCGCACTCCATCTGCGAGTTTCCGAGGAGAAGATGCATGTATGCCTTCTGAAACTGTCAGTGACAATATTCGCCGCGTGGTGGCGTGTTGTGCACGTGCCTGAACCACGTAGCATATAGAGTTGAAGGAAACCGTAGCAATGAGGTCGTCTACACGTGATATCGCATCGGGATGTTCCCCGGCCATAAAGACGATGATAGCCTAAGGGTTATAAGCAATCGAAAGACAACCGAGTGCCGAAGATACCAACCTTGATGAGGAGGATAAAGGTAACGTGAGAAGAGTGGAAGCGCTCGAATGCGATGTCACAGGTCCGATAGGCCTTGTGTCTTTCCCCCTTGCCGACATGAGCTACACTTTTTGCAATGAAGCCAATGGCGGAAGGCTGGATATCGATGGCCTATGAAGTGGGGTCAACGTCAGCGAATGTGAGAGTAAAGCGATAAGCACCCTTTCGGCGTCTTCGAGCGCTACGTCCCACTTTCCCCGACGAGTCCGCACGAGAGCTCGACTGGCGAATAGATGATGAGTAGGATTCTGAGACTCGGAGACAGCTGCAGTCAATAGGGCCTCTGCATTTTCAAGTTGATCGTGCTTCCATGAGTCCAACACAGCGTCGTCGATCTGAATGTCAGGTTCCTGGAGAGTCGGGTGGAGAGGAGACGATGTGGCTGTTACAGAGTCGTCGACCTCGATGACGGGTTCATGGGGTGTGGGGTGTAGAGGAGACGATGGGGTTGAATCCTATGCGGAACGATGAACAATAAAGTTACTGAGATACGTCCTAATCCAATGGGACGACACTTACAATGATACTAGACACACGTATGATGCTGATTTTCCCATCACATCCACCAAATGCGAGAGATTGGTCGTCGGGAGAGAATGCGATGGTCAGTATGTCTTGAGGGTGCTGGATAATACCGACTTGGGTGTGCGTTGACGTGTCCCAAAACGTGATAGTACTCTTTGTAGAGTAAGCAATGAATTTCCCATGCTTTGGCAAGGAAATGCACGAGTAGTCGTCGCTGCCGGGGACAGGCCATTCTGCGACTGCTGATCCGGTGGCTGCATCGAATTGCTTGATTGTATTCTTGGAAAATGCAAGGAGGTGGTTGTTGAACCAGACGAGACCAGCGTTGAAGTAGGGGATTACTTTTACATCGATGTCGACGAGCAAGCGACAATCGTTGCTGTCCCAGACTTTAATGGATTTCTCAGTGGCTGTCGCGATGCGATCCCCTGTCGGCGAGTATTTCGCTGCAACCACGTCCTTGTGGTGGAGTATTTGCAGTTGTTTGTTGCATGTGGCGTCCCAAACAATGACTTCGTCGTAGTTCGACGAGTCTCTTTGAGTCGGGCGAGAAATCGACGGCGTAGATCAAGCGGATGTCCTCGTGCTTGGAGACTTGCTTGTATGTCTTTGCGTCCCAAACGGAGAGGGCGTTCCCGTTCGATGACCATGACCCCGCTGCGATCCACTTGCCATCATTCGACACAGCGAGACAATGACAGTCGCCCCTTCCTGTGCTCAGTGTTGCCATTTGTTTTCCGTCCTCCACTCGCCACACTCGAGCATCGCCGTCATGGCCGCTCACTGCGAACTCGCCGTTCGTTGAGAATGCCACTGCCAACGAGTCACTACCAGTGTCGATTTCGTTGGACTGGGAATGCTCTAGCCCGATACGGTCAGGATAATGGTAACACCACCTCGCCAGTACGCACCAGTCATCGTCATCGATGGTGCGGCATCAGTGGTTCAAAGTCGTAGCGACAAATCAACAAACAAGTTGTGGTTTGTTGTCCTTTTTCGCACCGTATACGCGTTGTCCTTGCGATATAGATCAGTGCCCACGCTCGTAATCGCCTCGTGTTTTCGGCGCTTTTGTTGGCTGAGTTTTCAACGAACGGTCGTTTCTCCGCCACAGCATAGTACTGTATCAGGACGAATACAAGATGAAGATGTCTCGTTCCACGAAGCTAGCATAGCACCCAATCGCCGTGTTCAGCATGTATATCGTGCCTTCCTTGCCCCGTTTGCGAGCAGGTTATTAGAGCGATGTCATTCCTGATCATCAAGTCAGTCTATCTCCACATACATACCAGACATGTAGCCACCCCCTCAGGATCAACCACCATATTCGCGCATGACTATCTTTTTTTTTCCGCCTGTACATCCGCGTAGGTGAGAAACCGGATTTCCTAGAAGGCCATCTCTGCACGCTGTTCTCCTCCAAATTGACGGTCTGGCCATAAGGCTGGGCCAAGGTCATCAGCGAGACAACCTGCGTGGAATGTGTCGCGTAAGTCAAATAGTACAGATCAATGAGAAACAAGGATCGAGGGACGCACGTTTCGTAGCGGACTGATATATCCCTAGGTGACATTCTCGATCGGTGCTGGTGTGATTGTCCTTTACACATGATTGGTGATGGAATACACGTAGCGAAGCCAAAAGCTTAGTAGTGTCGCTCTCATACAGACAGGGTATCGAAGTACGATAAAAAAACAAACGTAGTACACAGAACGAGCCCATCCTCAACTCATGTATAGCACCGGGGAACCATCCGCACGTCTCCGCATAAAAATCCGTCTGTCGGTCAACATTCCCTGCTGGTCATCTGGGGCGTTGCCCTTATCATGGGGCGATTTGCCTTTCCCCAGAGCATGGTCTGTTTCCCGGTCTCCTTCCACTTCCTCCTCTATGCCTCCGTACGCATCACTGGCAGCTGCCTGTTCCGCTTTCATCTGCACGAACTTTTCCGGAAGCTCTGATCCGTATACAGCTGCAGCGACGTTGACGAGCGTAAATTGAACGCCCTTGCTTGGCCTGAAATGCGCAAGGACAATCAGCGCGGCAAGGAGAGCAAAACCCGCACTCGCAACAGCCAAGTTTGGGATGGACGCAGCAAAGACGGGCTCGGTCTCAGAGATGCGTCCGGGGACATAGGCGGTGCCGAGGTAACCCGCGAGATACGCTGTACGGAACATGGCGCATAAATCAAAGCATGATAAACCAACATGATACGAAGATCGACGAACGCACATTTTGCAGAAGACTGAAGAACCTGGGCATACCCCTGAGTGATATCCTCAATGGGTGCTGGGCCAATCGTTACCAACGTGCCAAATGGCGCGTCGATCAGTGGTAGATTATCGAACTGCGTCTTTCCGAACAATACTTGACCTTGCACTTGTGACCCTAGTCCGTAACTCTGACGCTTTCCGGTGAGCACGCCAGCGCTCTGCGTGAGCGATTTTGTCGCGATCGAAAACAAAGCGGTAGTTTGGATGGCGTTTAGGTTGCCCTGGCGTGTCAGCTGACGACCCGCCGGCAGTGATTGTACTGTCAAGAGGCCATGTCCGTTACTTCGCACTTCGCGCGTTTCGATCGTGAGGTTTGGTTTGCACACCAGGGTGGCCAAAGACCATGTCTGGTCGGTCAAAGCAATCGTAAAAGTAGTATTTAAGCCCGTCAAGTCAAGCGTGACGTCGACTTGTGGATTATGGGTGCAGCCAGAGCCAGATTGGCACTGGCCCAAGAGGAATACCATTGAACCGTCCGAGGGGATGACTTGTGTAGTGTGGTTGGTCACAGAAGAAGTGGGGTCTTTCACAGTCGCAAAAGGAGTGTCCGTCGCTAGAAGGTACATTTAACCAGAGGAACAAAAAAAGAAGTGAATTTGAGCAACTCACGTAGGTCACTACCGACTATTTGCACATCCAAATTGAAATCGAGGAGGTATGCCGTTGCAAGGTATTGTTGAAAATCCGAGGTCGAATTGACGGGAACTTGTACTGGTGCAGTGAGATTCGTGGAAGCCCAAGAACACATCGGATTTATCCCTATCACATCAGACAACCACCTCGCGCTCGTCTCGGTAGATAGATCGAGGGGCAATGGCACAATGTACGCCGCATACTCTGGTTCTGACGTATCTGCTATGTCAAAGGAATACTGGACGCCGAGTCCAATTTCGGCCCATGCAATAGAGGCTGCTGTATCAGAGTTCCACCCTGCGTTGAACGCTGGCTCTTCAGGGTATGTTCCACTAGAAACACGAGATTGAACAACGCGAAGGTAAAATAGGTGTTTTACACACTTCAATACACTCTGCGCGGGAATTGCTCCAATGGCAAACGCCATCAAGTCCCCATCAGCGTATACGTTGTCGACTGTCACTGTCCACAACCAGCAGCGAGGGTGAAAACCTCCCTAAGACAAACTGGAGACGACTCACGGGCCCCTGGAGCGAGCGTTCCTACGATCCAGATCAAGAGCGAAGCAACGATTCCGAGGAAATAGTAGTGGGAACACCTATGTCTCCAAATTGCCACCATCTTATCAACATTCCCAAAAGACGGAGTCGAGATTTGGTTGATCGTCTCCAATGGAACACCATGATTATGGGATGCCAGGACACGGAAGAATTCTTCGCTCTACAAAGCCTACACATAAGTAACTTCATTTACTGACGGGTTATGCTGACCTTCAGGTTGGAAACAATATTATAGACCGGGTAGAGTGCTATCGAGATGATGGTGATGGTGATGGTGGTGATACCACCTTTGATTGTAGCTATGTGGTTCGGAGGGAAAGGTTTTTACAATAAAGCACCAGATCGAGAGATACAGCACATACCGAGATGCTGCGGCGTCACAGCGTAGAGCCCATATGTATTGACTGGTATTACTTTTCCATGGACCGTGTAACAGAACGCGAGATAACCAATGGCGGCGAGTGGGAAGAGTGCCATCTCGAGTGGTGGCCTGATCGTGTCCCATACAGGCAACCGCCGAGCAGCCATTGGACGTTTCTGAAATGGTTGAGCACGCAACGGTGTATGGCCAGTGCGTGAGCCGAATGGGCCGGCGGCACCCATTGTGTCAGCTAGATGAGACGGATCTAGGTCCTCTTCGAAAGTTCGTTCGGCAGCAGAAAGATGTTTCAGCGGAATGAGTTGTTCTGCCATAACGAACCAGAACTTAGGTCGATGGACTGATGAATGAATGCAGGTGGGCCTTATAATAGGTCGAGCAAACCGTTAGATCATTAACAACTCAGATAACATGAAAAGAGTGTCACGACACATACCAGCACTCGCGGGGGAAGATAGGAGAGAAGTGTAGAGAAATACTTTCGACACAACCAACCTTTCAGAAGCTTTCAGTCACCGCTGTCAGGCTGGTGTTGAGGGGAAAACCGTTTCGCCAAATGCCAAGCGGAGCCTCGGCTGTGTTCTTCGCTCACCATTACTACCCACAAATATTACGAAATGCCGGTGGAAGTTGGAGGAGAAGGAACTCGAACCCAGTCGAGATCTTCGAACTTTTTGTACATATGACACACCTGAGCTTGCCACTGCGTCAATGTCCAGTGGCCCCAAATGTTCGTCTCGTCGAATCTCGATGCAGCCTGATCAACATTAGTAGCACGGTACCTGAGAATCGCATGGCATGATGGTCCGATTGATCGCTTTTGCTTGGCACCCTTTATGGGGCAACATTACGTCCAATGCCGCGCGACTCGGAGGAGCCTGCAGCATTGGCTCAACGGGGTTCCGGGCTGGAATAGCAACCGGCATTCAAGTTGCCAGAATGTGGCCCGACTGTCAACCTTCTACTATGAATCTCGCATTCGAACGTTCTGGATCTATCCCAGGGTTCGATGCAATCGGCGTCATCAACGTTTAAGTAAGGCGTACTCGCTGTAACATAACTATTAACCATGGGCGCTGTTTGTTCGTGCTGAGGTCGGGTCGGGAGTTTGCTCGATGGTAACAGACACCCCTTCGCTCTGCCCAGTGTGTTCTTTCTAGCTCTTCACTTGACATTTCATTTGATCGATGTCCATCTACCACCAGGGCCCATGTGAATTCTCCACTGCCATTGTAGATTTCAAGACATCTCTGTAATTAATGTTATGTTAGTTCCACTGACTTACTGTCGCATCGTAAGCCATCTTAATTAGTAGCTCGATAGTACTCGCCAAGTCCTCAACTAGGACTTTGAATACAGGTGGAGAGTACAGTGTATATGCGTACACACCATGAAAACCTCCTGATAGATGCGAGAAAGGCAACTATATGATAATCGGGGAATAAGTACATGCAAAAAAACCGGAGGCTTATTGCATGGCTCCTCTCATAGAGTATCGACGTTGAATTGGCGAGCGAGAAGATGAAAAAGGGTTGACCTCAACCCATGTGCAAAATCGGAGAACCATCTGCCCGTCTCTGCATAAAAATCCGTCTCTTGGCCAACAAATCCACGATATCCTGCTGATCGTCTGGGACATCGCCCTCAGCCTGGCGCAGTTTACCCTTCCCAAGAGCGCCACCCTCCGCATCGCCTTCCGCTTTCTCGTCCATGCGTCCAAACGGAGCTGATTTCTCAGTTTTTATCTGCGCAATCTGGGCGGGAAGGTCTGATCCATATATAGATGCAGCGACGTTGACAAGCGTGAACTGGAAGCCCTTGTTTGGCCTGAAATGTGCAAGGATAATCAACGCAGCAAGAAGTACAAAACCGGCGCTCGCGACGGCCAAGTTTGGGATGGATGCAGCGAAGACGATCTCGGTCTCGGAGATGCGTCCAGGGACGTAGGCGGTGCCGAAGTAGCCTGCGAGGAAGGCTATGCAGAATACGATGCTTAAATTGAATGAGACGGGACAAGTCATCGAGTAACCCACTTTTCATAGCAGGCTGAAGAACCTGCATATATGCCTGCGTGATGTTCTCGACCGGTGCTGGGCTGATCGTGGCCACCGAGGGGCTAAATGGGTCAGATGTCGGCAAACCGTCGAACTGCGCTTTTCCGAACAACAGTTCGCCCTGCACTTGTGACCCTAGTCCAAAACCTGAACTTGATGCGGTCAGCTGGCCAGCGCCTGTCGAGAGCGACTTTGTGGCGACTGAAAATAAGGCGGTAGTCTGGATGGTATTGAGGTTGCCCTGGTGCGCCAGCTGACCACCAGGCGGAAGTGGTTGCACACTAAGGAGACCATGGCCGTCACTTCGCATTTCGCGCGTTTCGATCGTAGTGTTAGGTCGGCACGCCAGGATGGCCATGGTCCACGACTGGTCGGTCAAAGCAAGTGTGAAGGTAGTATTTAAGCCGGTAAGGTCGAGTGTGACACCATTAGCACTGGTAGAGCAGCCAGATTGGCACTGGCCAAGGAGAAACACCGTCGAACCATCTGAAAGGACGGCTTGTGTAGTATGGTTAGTCAAAGTATAAGAAGGGTCTTTGACACGGGCAAAAGAAATTCCACCAAACGCTGGGCGATAGGGTTACCTCTGAGAGGGGGAGCCAAAAATCGAGCTTGAGCAACTCACGAAGGTCACTGCCGGTCATTTGCACGTTCAAGTTGAAATCAAGAAGGTACGCTGTTGCGAAGTATTGAAAGGTGACCGAGCTTGAATTGACAGGGACTTGCACAGGTGCAGTAATATTCGTGGAAGCCCAAGAGCACGTCGGGTTGATCCCGATCACATCGGACAACCATCTCGCGGTCGTTGTGGTGGACAGACCGAGGGGCACGGGCGCAATGAACGCCGCATAATCTGATTCCGACGTATTTGCTGTGCTAAAGGAATACTGGACGCCGAGCTCTATTTCGGCCCACGTTATGGAGGATGCCCGATCAGCGTTCAAACCTGCTTTAGAGAATGGGTCCACCGTGGATGATCCACTAGAAACACTAGAATGAAAAATGCACAAACAGAAAAAGTGTTTTACACACTTCAATACACTCTGCGGAGGAACTGCCCCAATGGCAAACGCCATTAACTGTCCATCAGATAACACACTGTCGACTGTCACTGTTCACGATTAAAATGAGAATGGAAATTAAGTTTGAAAGCGACTCACGGGCACCAGGAGCAAGCGTTCCTACAATCCAAATCAAGAGCGAAGCGAACATTCCAAGGATATAGTAGTTGGAGCACCTATGTCTCCACATTGCCTCAGTAATCGCGAAGGACGGGATCGAGATATTGTTTATCGTTTCCAAAGGAACACCATCACTCCGGGTCGCCAAGAGGCGGAAGAATTCTTCGCTCTGCAAGTCGAATATATAAACAGCTCCAGTCACCAATAGATTACACTTACCTTCAGGTTAGCAATGATATCGTAGATCGGGAAGAACGCTATCGAGATGACGATGATGGAGATAGAAGTTATACCACCTTTGATTGTTGCTATTGGACGTGGTTTTAGGAACGGAGTACGAGACCGACGAGATAGGACACATACCAAGGTGCTGCGGTGTCACGGCGTAGAGGCCGTATGTCTTGACTGGTACGACCTTACCATGGACCGTGTAACAGAACGCAAGATAACAAATAGCGGCAAGTGGGAAGAATGCCATCTGGAGCGGTGGCCTGGTCGTGCGCCATAAAGGCGGTCGGCCCACCGATGGGCGTTTTCGAAATGGCTGAGCACGCAGCGGCGCGAAGAACATGTTCGAGCGTGACCCCGGGGAGTCTGCAGCCCCCACCGTGTCAGCTGGATGAGGAGGATCTGAGTCCGCTTTCGAGGGTGAAGTGGTGCCTTCGAGAGGATCTTTCATGGGACTGAGAGGGTAATAGGGTGGTTCTGCCATGGAAGACTGAAACCTAGGTTGATGAAATGGTAAACGAATGTGGGTGCACCTGAGCCGGGAACGTGGAGGAAACCATTAGATCGTGCAATAGTACACTCTCGACAAAGAAAATACCGTCGTGACACATACCACTGAGTACTGGCGGGCGACGATGGGGAGAGGGTGTAGAAGGTCACATCTTGACAGAGCGAACCTTTCAGTCCATACGAAATCGAATGGGGTAACAGGTGAGGTAAACTGACAAGGCAAGCGACAGGCTGTGTTTCTCACTCGCCTGTTACATCCACACCGCCGGGATTACTGTATTGTCCAAGTCGCACAGTGAAAGATGCAGAAACGCAATGAGTTGTTCAACACGATCCAGGCTGAAATAAATGTCGTTGGAGCTGATGCCATAGGGCCATTCCGACTGAGTGTTTGCAACTTGTTCGAACCGTCCCGGCGCGGTGAGTATCCCGACGGCTTCCATGATCTAAAGTCCGACTGGCGACGGCGTTAGTGTTGTAGCGAACTACTGCCAGTGCTACCGACCAACGTTCAACTTGGGGCCAGTTGGGTGGACTCCATCATGATGGCCCGCCGGAGTTCCCTCCGACCGTCGGTGCTCACGGAATGTTCAATCTGATCCGGGCTCCAGAAGGCAGGTTGGTTACGTTAATATGTCACTGAACCCTGGATCAACGTTAACCATGGACCGGCATCGGTAGGCGAAAAAGAGCAAAGTGTCTCCAACTCTCCTCCCATCGCTTTCTGCGATTACATTACAACCTGCATCTCGGATGTACCTCCTGCCATTGGGTTTTCAAACGAGCCGACATCCAGCTATGTCGACCTTGATAATACTGGCTTCGATACTACCATATGTGCAAGCAAATTCAGGCAGTGAGTGAGGCTGATGTATCGTAGGAATTTGAGAATATTTACTGACGATCATGGCTTCACGCATGTAGCTTGGGCCACCCTACCAATGAACGTTGCACCATATCTCACAGAAGCCGCTTACGTTGCTTCCACCGTCCCAGTCCTGGTCGGAACACCCCCTCAGCAGATGAATCTTACAGTTGACGTATCAGCCGGACTCATTGCTACGTATGGGTCGGACTGTATCCTCTGTGCTGGGTCGACCATGTTTGACCCATCTTTGTCGTCGACGTTCAAGGTGTGTCCATACTTTTCTCTACTGTATCAACACCATGGGTTGGGTTAGGACTTCTGCTCAATATCCTATCGTAGACGAATAACACTCCTTGGCCTGCTTCTGTTCCCTCATTCAGTGGGGTGGAAGTTTCCGACACTGTTGGATTCGGGGGCGTTGTCACTGTCGCAAACCAACCTTTTGGCAAGTGAATGATTTTTGTCACCAGAGCGGTCATTTACAGTTAAATATTCTGTGATCATTCAACAGTGAATATACTCGATGGTTCTAATCAAACCTTTGCCAATTCCATCTGGAATGGGCATCTCGGTCTCTTCCTCAATCCGCTTAATGCCACTTCCATCGCACAACATGTCTTCACCCACTTGTATAAGTCCTCATCTCTTCTCAATCCTGTGGTTGGTATGCGATTCGATCCTGCCAACCCAAAAGTTACGATCGGCGCACTCGACCCAAATGATTATGAAGGAACAATCAATTGGGTACAACTCGACCAAACCCCGGATCCCACGGGTGATTATTTCAACATCTTCGAGTTTGATGGCGTGAAAGGTTATGATGGCCAATTTGTGCCATACGGTGGAAATTTGAGTGCTACACTCGATTCCTGTGAGAATATATGTGTCCGTCTGTTTCCGTCAATTCGAGGCTGACTGCGTGATCCAGTCTTCTTGTCCATTGCGCTTCCCAACGCAGACACTTACTTCTTGAACACCAACTCGACGGGACCTGTTCCACAGCCACTCGGACTTATCAACGACACTGGGGTGGTTGAATACAATTGCAACAGTTCTAGCCCCGCTAGCTTGTCTGGTCCACCTCAATCGCCATACGTCGCATTGACTGCGACGATCAACGGGGTCGACTATCCGATCGATTCCACAGGCAATTTGTTAAGACCGCAGTCTGAGGCAAGCGGTGTAGGGTTTTGTCCAGTAGGGATCAAGAATAGGAGTGACACTGCACAGCCGAACGTTGTGTTCGGTCTGCCGTTCCTACGGAGTGTCTATATGTACGTTTCCTTCTACTTCCGGTTCTGCTTTCACGACGATTTGACGGATCTTAATCAACTCAGAGCATATCGATTCCCGACTGACGACTGTCCAGGTTACTATGGGTTTGCCTTCCCAGCGGGATCGAACCGAACACAATCACAAATTTCGCAAACACCGACGGCGACACCGACCAATAGCGCACAATGCTTGTCTCTCGCTGCGCCTACCTCTACACCGACAGCCAACGTTGTATTAGCACAAGAAGCATTGGCTTCCAAGGACGCGTATACTGTTTATGGGGAACAGGGAACGGCCCAGGTACCACTGACAGGTGTATATGACCTTCCAAAGATTGTGTGGAACTGGACGGCGTTGTCAGGGTGATGGATAGCAGGTGGTCAAAAAGGGGCAGAGGTTTATTGCCTCCAGCTGAGGGAACTCGTCCATATATACCCGACTGATCGTTACTTGCATTATCATTCGTTTAGGCAGTGCACATTCGTTGGGGTTTATCGATTATCTATCAACCTGATTGGGCCCACAGCAAAGTGTCTCGCTCTAGCCGTGATCTTCATTCCGGATGAGAACAAGAACATTCTTAGCTTCTGAGGGCTGGCTGATACATTAGTTTGAGTAAGGCTTTTGAGGAACAGCGTGTAACGCTCTGTGCCTTCGGGGATACACATTAGCATTAGCTTACATGGCTAGCTAGGCAATAAAGGACGAATACAAAATAAGCGTGCGTGAACAGTGGTCGAGCAAGATACATATTGTTACAACATGCAACTTATGTCTTCGTACCGTATCGACGTCAGCATTGAGCTTCAGCATCGAAGTGGTAGATACGTACTTGTTAAACACCAGTTGGCCAGAACCGGGTTAAAAAGAGCACTATGGAAGCTGATCCAACACAACTTCCATCTCATTCACGCTACTACTGGCAGAGTTGGAGGAAAACACGTCGGCACCGGACGCAAGCGACTCTATGAGGAGTGCCAGCCGTGACGGACCAAGATTTGGTTCCTATTCACCGACGAAAGCGCTTAGTCCAAAAAGCGTTACCAGGATCTCTCAGGTGGTACACACCTTGCGTATCTCCTCGAGATCGTCCTTGAAACCCTCCGCAATGGATGCCATCCAAAACTTGCGAAATTTTTCCTTCAACATTTGCTCGCTCTCAGGCGCGTTTGGAGGAATGAAAGGGGGGATATCCACGTTGGCTGGCGGAGAGGGCGAGTCACGTTGTGGAGGAGGTTCACGGTGTCCCGGTTTCAGGCTGGTCGACGGCACGGATATGTCGACGTCCTCCTCGTCCGAATTTGTGTCATCCTCTGATTCATCAGACGAGGAAGATGCTTTGTCTTCGTCTTCGTCTGTATCCGCATTATTTGATGGTTTTGCTCGGTGGATCGGAATCGTCACGGTCTTCTTCGGTGTCGATGTGTCTGACGAGGACGAGGAAGAGACCTCTTCAGAAGAGGATGAATCAGACGCGATCCTTCTTTTCCGCTTTCTGTTTCTTTTTCTCGTCGGCTTTGGTTGTCCTGGTCCCATCCGTGAAGTAGTAGGCTAAGGCCAAAGCGGTATTATGTAAGTCGACCGCCTGAGACGACGATTGTCTTGTCCGAATCGATCACTGTCTCTGACCTCCTCTTGACCTGCTCTGCATGGTCCTAGCTGGCCCTGACAGATCTTGGAACGAACACCGCAAGATGTGTGTGCATGACCTTCAAGTTCGTTCGCAAACTCGATTTGTGTCAAGCATCTGTAGTAAGTCCTACGAGAGCGTGATCCTCCTTTGCGTTCATTTACTTAGGATTTACACTGCTCTGCGATGTGAAACACACTGTGGTCGCGGCGATGCGCAGAGATTTGTGATACGCAGGTTACCATGCACCTCTGCAGCCCTGCCTCTCACCTATCCCGAACAAACTGCTAGCTGTGATCCACACCGCCAATGGTCCAAGCCTCATCTACGCAGCAGCTTGCTCAAATGTCCGATACGCGATGATTTACACATGTCACCAACTGCACCTAGTCCATCGACACACCCTCACTTCCTCGTTACAATGGATTCGCCAACGTTACGTTCGTCAAATACGCTATCGCTTCCGCACGATACGTATCCGTCGTCAATGCCTGCGGCACCAACCCATCCAGTAACTCAAGCACGATCTGACTGGTTGTCGCGTCGTATTGAGGCCAATATAGGTCTGTACTCTCTCCAACATTGGGGTCGAGGTTCGTGACAAAACGCACGAGGTAAGAGGCCATGTCTGAGCCACCGTATACGTTGAGCAGGTCGGAAGCGTGGAACTGGCATCATCGAAATGCAATTCAACACACGAACGAGAGAACAAGTAGATCTGACCCACTGAGCCGAGGAAAGGGACCGTCTTTAATCGTTTATCCACTACCCAAGAAACGAAAAGCGCGGGGATAAGTCCACCTCTTGACCTATAATCACCCATCACGTACCGTAGGTCCAGATACTCTGCTTTCCAGACCGACTTTGCAAGAGGAACCGTCGTGGCGCTTGAAAGATGATATCCCCTTGGATCGCAGCGATCCGCTTAAATTGTGGACTGAGGGCGTTCAGATCGCCAGTGTCAAAAGGCGATCCTTGAGAAGGATCCGAGGGGTAATACGTCATCAATTGCGCGATCGTTGTGGTAGATGCATTCGGTATCCAGTATGTGTGGAGGTATTCTTCGAGTTGTGCGTCCGTCCTAATGGTAAGGGTGGTTGATTGGGCTCTAGGTTCGCATGAATGCGGCTTACGTGATATTGAGGGTCGACAACGAAAACAGTGTCCCTTCGTCATCACAATCCCCTGTGAACCACGCGTTCGTAGTTTAGCGGACGATGCGAGAAAGAGGCAAGGCAAATTCCGACATACCGTTGATGAACGGTACGTCTGCAACAGATCCTTGTTGGACCAAGTATTGTGGGTCTGCCGTCAAAAACACCCCGTCCACACGAGGTAACCACGCCAAGACGAGCGACTTTTAAACCGTGCATAAATAAATCGGACGCATCGGTTACCCGGAGAACGTCTGAACCTCTACTCCGCCGGAGAAACGTACCTGGTAAGTAAATATCCCGGGTGACTGATTCACCGCGGTTAACAATGTTTCGTATGTTACCTCGCGCAAACACTGCAACGTGTCTGTCGCATCAGAGCACCCCGTCTCCGCAACCAGGGCATCATAGTATGGCTGTCCATGGGTGATGTCGCCCACGGGTATGGGAGAACCGCTTTCCATGAACGCAGCTCGGAAAAGACCGTCGGGATTTCCTCCATCGGTCACCATGTGCAAAGCAACCGAAATAGAGCCTGCGCTCTCGCCCCAGCTGGATGTCATGGCAGCATATTTGTCAGCATGGTAGGCAAGGCACAAGTGCGAGGATGTTCTTACATGGTAACTTTGGAAGGGTCTCCTCCGAACGCGCTGATATATTTTTGTACCCATTGAAGAGCTAGGCGTTCTAATTCGTGGATACATCAGCCTGAAGAGACAAGCGAAGACGCGCGGATGGAGGGACACGTACGGTCTTGGAGACCCAGATTTCCGACGCCGGCATCCTTGACTTCTTGGCTCGCCAGGAATCCAAACGCTAATCACAAGGCGATCGGTAAGCAGAACGGAAGTATTTCGTTGTATTCCGACTGATTTGAACGCTCACCGTTTAGGCTTCAGACCAAGATCCCTCGTGGTCGACATTCACTTTCACGATATCTGTGTCTACAAGTACTTACCGATAATTCATGCTGACGTATATAGCAGGGACGCCGAGCGAGATCGCTTTTTCCACAATGATGCTACCGTCGTAACTGCGGTCATGTAGCCAGGTATCAAGACAATGGGACGGCGCGTGACACCACACGCCAGGACGTACATGTTTGTACCACCAAATTCGAATCCACCTCCAAAGATCCACTTTTGACGGATTTATTATTAGCGGTGGTGATGATTGATGATTGGTACAGGTTACTCACAACCACCACAGGTAACTTAGAGGCGGGGGTCGCGTTGCTCGGGGTGACCACGTTCAATGTCAGACCTGTGTCAGTGATCTTGCTCAGCCTCGAGCTCGAAGGGGTATCAGATGTCTCGTACGCACAGTCCTCTGCAGAAGAAATGACAAGGTTGTAGACCGAGTTGGTTAAATAGTCGACTGCCTCAGCCGGGAGACCAGACGGCAGCGGGAGCGTGGTTGCCTGTTGAGGACACGCGGGACCATATGCCGTTGCAGGGAAGCTAGTATTGTACGGTGGCAGCATCTTGGGTAGCCGGAAGCGCAAATTTCCAGTCCTGATTCGAGGGAGCGAGGAGGGGGAGATCGGAGAATCAGGTCAGTTGGATGCTCGGTATGCAAAAGGGCCTTGAATCAATCGACGTACGGGGGTTGTGCGAACGGGATGCCTAGGAACTGATTGGTAGATCCCGAGGTGACGCCAGTCACGGTTGCATTGTCGAGGGTGACCATCGGCGCTGTGCGCACCTGCACAGTGCCAGCCACTACACAACCCAAGACTGTCAAGAAAACTAGAAACGACACGCTTGTCTGCAGCATCGTCGGTAAAGGGTACCAGTGAGTGGAACACAAGCGATTGTTGGCCGACCTATTCACAGTGCCAGGTATTTATGACAGGATCTGGACCAGTTTCTCAGATCAACCCGCCGTCATGTATTTTTGTACGGTTTTGTTGGTAATCTCCGCTACGTTGATGCCTTGCTTTCATGTGATACCGTCCCATTGGCCGGAGCAACCATTAATTTGAAGGTTTCTGCTGAGCATATTTTATACGGCACGAATCCAAGACTGATGTCGTTTCCAAAATCCGGGCGACAGAAGGGAGCCTCGAACCAGATGTTCGATTCCGAAGAAGTAGATGGTGAATTAGAGAGAAATGTCACTTCGATCATAGAGATTGGCCAGAAGAGCCCAAATTTCACGTGCTGTAATGGAATATCTTCAACGAATATTTCTCCCACTCCGAGGGAATGACGTAGCAATTCATCACACATGGTGACAGGGCAGACTTTGGCATTTCAAATTTCAACAGCGAGACAAAAGTGAGCTATGCACTCATGTCCCACCACGACATCACCATCTATGCATGGACCTCTGCTGTAAAGATGGATGATGCTCAGACAAACTTGCGATAACGAGGGAAGAGATGACATGCAGAACGGACATGCATGTTATCAAAGGGAGGAACCTACATTTCGAGAGCATCTGGCCGCACGCCAGAACGTCGTGTAGAAGACTGTCGGGTGGTAGAAAGCATATTGCACCCGTGTGGTCGCGCCTGCTCTGCTGAGAAGTTCCAAATCCAGGGTGGGAATGAGGCCCAGGGTAGGGGGCAATGCATAATGCACGAACTGTGGGAACACGGGAATTGAGATCAAAATAGGACAGAAGCATGATTATTCCTACATTTTTCCAAGAAGACCACTCTCCTAATAATGTTACTTTTCTAAGTATATCGGGTAAGTGGAAAATGCGGAGAAGGTCTAGAGCGTATGGTTGGGTCATAAACCTGTGATATTATGATTGTCCACGCCTGATCAGCCTTGCCAGAGCGTAAAAGTGGGATGTGGAAATTTTGACATCCGCTTGCTTGATACTCAAGCAAGAAACGGAAACGGATTAAAATTGGTGGTCGCTATGGGACAGCTCAGGTATCAACAAACTCGTCGACTCTTTGTAATTAAATTTAAACAAGAGAAGAAGAAAAATCAGTCAGAAGACAGAGACAAAAGGAAGAAACCTACTTGAGAACACGTTCAACAAGATAAATGGAGCAAATCAGCGAGACGAGGAGGAAAGTAAGGCAGGGGCGACCAAAATGTATGAACCGTTTAAGTCGTTCGATCTCGAATGTACCGACCCCAGAGACGACCAGCGAACGATGGAGAGCTCGTGCAACAACATATCCAACTGACGGCCCAGGTATGCAGTGCATGAGGGCGTGGAAGACGGGATGGTAGGTACTGTCCCCAGATAGAAGTGTGTGAGATGTTGTGGCCAGACCGAACTGTCATCGACGAAAAGGTGGTCGGCTATGGCTATGCAGACCTCCCTCAAGGATGGGGTTTTGGTGCTTGTCTGGGCCCGGGACATCGTCCGGTCATCAGTCCGGGTCATGTCACTCAGCGTTGCACATGAGTGCGTGTGACTGGGAGGTTGAGAAACAACCTCCCTTGAAGTGTGGGTTTCGGGCCCGGGTAGCAACCGGGACGTCGCCTCTATAGCGCCGCAAGTCGCCTTCTCGCGCAGATCAGCGAAGCGGTGACAGTCGACAAAGTATGATGAACGGACTCCAGGGAACAGTAGCCGTAGCGACACAAAGGTGGAGCATTCCGTAGCCGAACGCTCCGGAGAGTAGCGCAATTAAGTTGCAGATAGCGACCGTACAATTGGATCAGGGGGAGGTACACTGAAGTAGCATGAGTTCGGTAAGGGGAGGGAGGGGTGGGGTGGTACAAATGTTTCATGAGGGTACGACGTGGTGTGAAGTCGCGCCTGTGAAAATCAAAATGAGCGTATAGATAGGAGACAACGTGAGGAAGGTTGTGTTCAATTCAACTTCAATAAAACCTAAGGTGTCAGAATAAGGAGTGAAATCATCCAAAGCGAAAGTCGGAAATGGGATTGAGTCCTGAGCCTGCCTAGCAATCTGATTAGGTTGGTCATTCGCGCGCGCGAAATAACTCTGCTCGTTAGTGTGGGCGTGCATAAAAAAGAACAGAAAGAACGTTGGGCCGGCGTCGGAGAACATTGAGAAGCCAGCGATAGTAAATAGAGCGAGCAGGAAGCGAGAGCCATTAATGAGGGAGATAACTGATCTCCCAGGATGATCAGTGAGGGGTAGCGCAGGGGATAAGTGGGGTGGTACGGATACTAACCACTACGATACCATTCTCCGTACAAGATTGAGGTACAACAACCAAACATGTCTAGGGAGCATACTGCAGTGCAGAGGAGTGCATACTAACACTCGACACAGTCACGGACCGAGAAGTTGAAAAGTTTCCGGATTGGACGGCTTGAAAGGGACGCACTTGAAGCAAAGAGGATTCTTTGGACAGCGCTCGTGAGCCGTGATGCATGACGAGCGGAGACGGAGACGGAGACGAGCATGACGGAGATGGAGACGAGAGTGACGGGTGGGGACGGGGGACAGCGCGAGCTGCGAGTGAGGTGGCGCGAACGGCTTTGCAGGGTATTACATAATCACTCCGCACCGTGATCTCTGTTCCGCACCATCACGACGATGAGCAGCAAGGTCGTTGGCGTCCTTGGTGAGCGTGAGCTTTTGTCGTGTTTAGAGTTATTCCACGATGACCTCACTCCTGCTTGCAGATCATGACGTTCATTTCGCGTATGCTTCGGAAGGCATCTGACATGTTTGGATCCAACAGGTGGCGGCCAGCTCGGCCGCATGCTCGCAGCATCCGCTTCCCTGCTCAATATCGACGTTGTAATCCTTGACGTCGGTGAATCAGCGCCAGCGAAACAGATCATCGCACCCCGTTTGCCCGCACTCACCCACGTCGATGGTTCGTTTGCCGACCCCGAAAAGATCAGACAACTCGCGTGCAAAGTCGACGTCATCACCGTGGAGATTGAGCATGTCGACGTGACTGTGTTGAAGGAGATCGAGTCGACACCAGGGACGAGGGCCGTCATTCATCCCAGCCCCTCCACGATCGCTGTCATCCAGGACAAGTTCGAACAAAAGACGTACTTGCACACCAACGGTTGTCCCGTCTCAGAGTTCGTCAAAGTTGAACCGACGATCGAATCGATTAAAACTACCGCCGCTCAGCTCGGTCTCCCTTTTATGCTCAAGAGCCGGACGCTTGCATACGACGGGCGAGGTAACTTTGTCGTTCGGACGCTCGATCAAGCAGGGAACGCACTTCAAGCGCTCTCTAATCGTCCATTATACGCCGAAAGATGGGTTTCATTTATCAAGGAAATTGCGGTCATGGTCGTACGTACCACTGACGGAGATGTGGTTTCCTATCCTGCCGTCGAAACCGTTCACAAGGACAACATCTGCCATCTCGTCTTTGCTCCCCTACGAAGCCACGATCCCCTTGTAGCTTCCCGCGCACAGCGCGTCGCAGAGTCTGCCATTCAAACACTTCAAGGTGCTGGCGTCTTTGGTGTCGAGATGTTCCTCATGCAAGATGGTACCTACTCAAATTTGCGCCTACCTCTCGGATATCCATCCACTCATTATCATCCCAGGCACAATATACGTCAACGAAATCGCCCCTCGTCCTCATAACTCGGGACACTACACCATCGAAGCCTGCCACGCTTCCCAATACGAGAACCACCTCCGCGCCATCCTCGGGCTGCCGCTCGGAAGTACTACCCTCAAAGTGCCATCCGCGGCGATGCTCAACATCATCGGCAGCTCCACCTCCATGGATCCAATCCAAGCCTTTACTACTACCGCACTCGCCATTCCCGGCTGCACCGTGCACCTCTATGGTAAATCCGAGTGCCGGAGGGGTCGAAAAATGGGGCATGCCACACTCGTCGCGGACACCGATGCTGACCTGCGCACTCGCCTTCGCCCACTCCTATCCGCCCTCCCCGTTCCCAGTACACAAGCAGAAATTGATACGTATGCTCCAACATCGCCAGTCCCAGGAAGCGGCCGCCCGAGCGCACACCCGATGGTAGGTGTTATCATGGGCTCCGACTCGGACCTTCCTACGCTCCTTCCTGCCGCACGCGTCCTTGACCGCTTTCACATCCCATATGAGCTCACAATTGTTTCTGCGCACCGTACGCCGGACAGGTTGGTCTCGTATGCACGTAGTGCGCGGGCGCGCGGGCTACGGGTCATTGTGGCTGGTGCAGGCGGGGCGGCGCATCTCCCAGGGATGGTCGCGGCGATGACCGGCGTTCCGGTAGTGGGTGTCCCCGTCAAGGGCAGTGCGTTGGATGGGGTAGATTCGTTGCATAGCATTGTACAGATGCCGGTAGGACGCCTTATGTTTTTTTTGGTTAGCTTGCTCACGCATTGTATCTTTGCGCTTCCGCGATTGCTGTATAGCGTGGTATACCAGTGGCGACGGTCGCAATCAATGGGGGCATGAACGCGGGCTTGCTCGCCGTTCGCATTCTTGGCGCAGGTATGCCACATCTCTTTACAGCGATGGAAGAATACCTCGAAGGTCTCGAGAAAGAGGTATTAAGCAAGGTAGACAGGCTCGACGAGGCCGGATGGGAAAAGTACGAGGTGAAGCGGTAGGGACCAGATCGTTGGCCATACATGTAGTACGAGTAGTGGTGTACCTAATTTAAAGGGATGACAATATGGACCTATGACCTTGCGTGTACCTTTTCCAGCTGCCCCACCCATCCCTCTCCCGCGTCCTCGCTCTGTCCATACCTAGTTTCTCTACGTCGTAGACTGAACCCGCCCGAAAAGCCATTGCATAGAACATGTGGTCCAGGTCTTGTCCGTAAGCGACATCTTTGGCATACCACTGGCAAAGCGGGGACTTCAACCAGATGGCAGATCGATCATGTTCGTTCGGTCCCCGAAAACTTGAAACAAGGGGGTCAGCCATCTTATGCCAAATTTTCTCTCAGGGCGAGTTTCTCACTTCGCGACCTACGCGATCGTCACGATGGTGAGCACCATGAAACACTATTACTCCCCTGTAGTATCGTGACTACACTGACTGGACGTTTTCAGAGGTTTCCGAAGTGGCGATCCAGACGTTTGGCTCGAGACTAAGTACAACTCCTCGTGATTCCCCGTAGTCTCGACTCTCGAGCCAATCGTTCTCGGAAGTGGTCGGACTCATACCTCGCGATACGAACCCCGGACCCCAAATGATCTGTTTTTATTATTATCGCAGTGTCCGTGTCCAAATTGACAGCCGACATCGGATCCGCGCTCCGTCGATGCTGCTCTGGGAGCTGGAAACGAGGATGCAAATACTTACCTTACTGCGAGTAGTAACCTCGTCACGCAGACCGTGACACGCGCAAAACAGGGCCACGTCACCAGCTTGATCTTGACAAGCAGAACATAAGTACCGCGACTCGGCAGTCTTCACTCACCTGTCTCAGCATTACTGCAGAACGCAACAGTTGTTGTGACTATTTAGCCGAGAACGATGACCCGCCCTCAGACGGGTGCCAATCGAGCTTCACTTGAAGGCTCTCCGCGTAGTACGCATTGGGAAGAACCTGCCACGGGGCGACTCTGAAACGACGTGAAGTCACCCAGATGACGGACGTTGTCCCGAACACAAGCGCCATCCAAATCGTGACTTCGCCTACCGAATTGACATTTTCTCTCCGCTGAGCAAGTCCGGCGCCAGAGATGGTAAAGATCACCAAAGGTGGCACTGTCAACACGGACATGCCAATACTTATATGGTCCTGGATACTACTCGGTGAACATACAGTTGTCATGCAACCCAATAATGCTAGAATCACTGGTGCCTGTTTGGTACATACATATCCTCAAATTGCTCATCACTCACTCTGTATTTCTAAGGCAACTCTGGCAGGATGGCATTCGACGTCACGTACATCTACAGCATTGGATGTATACTTCGAGTCCCAATGCAGCGAGGCAAATGTGCCTTGACAGGCTTCGTTGCATTTGCACCACTAAGCGAATCTTGACCAGAGGTTTCGACTCACTTCGTGGCAACGCTACTGTGACTACGGTCTCGACAGGACATGCGAAGTTATCTAGCGGTTGCCAGTGTATCAGTTCTTCGCGGCCTCTGCGAGATATATAAACCTCAGAGGCATGGACATACTGCAACAGTTCCAAAGAATCACTTTCCCGTTCATTTCGACTCGCAGACTCCATTGGTTTCCCCCCTGTTGAGCTGATTCTCCGATAACAATCATCTACCCTTATCCCTCGTTTCATTCGAGCAATGCCCATGCGTCCGTTCAATGCCGGGATATGGGCCTCTATCGCCCTTGCTGGCCTCGCTCATGCACACATAGTTGCATGGGCCCCGGGGATGTACTGTCTCGACGTAATTTCCCGTTCTTCGTACTATAATTTCATGGCTTACTGTCAAATGTGCTCTGCAGGGAGCGACACGTGGAGTCGTCAATTACAATAACAATGATCCCGTGAACCCTCTGTACAATATGACGTACAATGATTACTGGATTCACCGTTACGATGGGGTAAGTTCCAATTCCTTCAGGTACATTCGTATGCTCATGTTCATCACGACTTGGTAGTGCGACAGTTTTCCTCCCGCTGAGGGGGTATTTTTAGAACTGTACGCTCATTTTTTTTGTGCATCGCTCACATGCAATTCCTTATGAGCATGCGTTTGAAATTTCAAGTCCGGCTGGTCAAAGCTTCACCGTGGAGCTAGCGACAAATCGTGCTGAAACCACACTCGTCCCTAATCCTCATGTAACCGACTGGCCAGACGGTGGGACCCATCCCGACGATTGGAATGACCCCAATTGTATCACCAATCCAAACCGTGCGTTTGTATTCACGTTTGTCTTCATTGCCGCGGACATCTGAAGGGGCTTGCTCGATCAGTCCATACCCAGAATGAGTCCATGGCTGCTGGTACCGCCTTTGGTATATCATACGAGGTTCGTTTCCATTTTTATACCTTCTTCTTTCCATGACGGTCGCGCGTATTTTTTTGCAGTCAGACCTTAGCAAAGTGACCCCTGATAATGTCGTTATATTCACTGTGCGACACCAGTGAGCTCTTTTTCTGACTTTCTTGCAAGGGTGTGCTAACGAGATGTGCAGTACGCCGTGGAAACGTGTAACCACGTACGATGTCCCTTCAGGTATGCCTCCCTGTCCCGATAAGGGATGCATCTGCGTCGTAAGAACCCATTTTCTTCCATATGACTGCTGATCACAATTTCGTTTCGACGACCGACAGTGGACCTGGGTCAGTCGGTGCTCTTGATATCCGTTTCTCCCTCTAATCGCGCGTTTGCACTGCAGATTCCGAAGGAATGCGGTCAACCAAACCAGTACTTTTTCCTGTATGCATGCAAAGTCATTCCCGATTCGTCGTCGCCCAAGACGATTGGAACCCCAAAGCCGGCAGTGTGGTGCAAAGACGATCCAACTCAATGTGTCCAGGGCCCGAAGAAGCCAATGGTCTGGCATCAACAAGAGGGGAACAACATATTTCCCCCAGGGCGCGATCCTATATCCCACTTTAATAACACTCCAGTGTACAATGAGAGATGTGGTTTCCAGGACGGTACGTGCCCCCTCTCTTTTCACGTGTGACAACGACCCGTTGACGAGTGAATGTGATAATAGGTGCTCAGAATGACATCTTCGTGTCAAGCTCCGGGCACTCGAAACGCGCGAATAAACGTCGTGGAAAGGGTGGCATCTTTTAAGCAGTGAGGTCTGCCCGTCGCTGGTTATTTATATATACATATACCCCTTTCTGTTCCGTCGTTTGGTCCTGCTAGCATGGTGCTAACGTCCCCTTATCTCGATATGCGATTTGCTTATATCACTTTCGTTCATTCGTGCGGTTGTATGTTCTGTATTCGGAATGGCCAAGTGGCTTCACGTCCGAAATCTGAGAAGAACGGGCGGACTGAGCGCCGAACACTGCGTACTACATCTACGACGCATGGTCGTCAATTGGGAAGTGAGTAGAACGAGTGGGAAATATATATCCAACTTGAAGTCAGCACCTGTGGGGACGCCCTGCGGTGCGACAGTCCGCAGGCGGGCAGCCTGAGTGTCGAGTGGCGGGCTGCGATGCATATGATCCGAGTCGTGCATGGTGACTACTGCTCCAAAATCGTACGATTGTCACGGACTTCCCATCCTCGTTTGACAAGGAAACAGCCAGCCTCTCCATGTGACAGGTACCGCTGATTCGGAAGACCTGGCCGTCTAAAACTGCCGGCGGGAACGGCAGGTCTGGAGGGGAGCCTTACGCTCGCTCTCCAGAGCATTCGGAAGGTCGGGGACGCGGACGGGGCACAGGTGCCTCTTTACCTAGTCTAGTAATGTCCGACATAGGGTAGCCTGAGAATACCCCAACAGGACACAAATGGATTCAAAAAAAAAAAAAAAAAAAGTAGTACTACTAGTGTGTGGGTAGGGTCGACTCAGTGGTGCCTACCACCTGATTGGCCCTGTGCACTAGCCATGTCATTGTATCCTAGATGCAGCCGTCTGTCGTTGGAACAAGAATGAGTTCTGCCAAGTAGGCGGTGCGCCGAGCGGATTTGTTTCACGCCCGGACGACGCGGATCGATGCACGACAGGGGAAATTGGAAATATAGCCGATCCCATCTGGCATCTACAAAACTGGAAGTGTGTCAATGTGCAAATGATCGATGATCGATGTCGATGCCCTCTCTTCCTTCGGCGTATGAGTGGCTCGATCGAGTTGATCGGAATGCGGGATTTTTGGTTGCTGGGCTGCCCACTTACTCGTCTTCGCAATGGCTTTGTTGTCACGCGTCACATATCACAATGCAGGATATTCTCACCTGAAGTGCCATCGTCCTTGCACACTCGTCATAGAGGAATCGTGACTATGCGTCCGATCAATGTTTGTTGGAGCATCGGCAGCGAGGAGCGGCAACATCGGCATACCTTTCACTTTGGATATAGCGACTCATTATATCTAGTCCTCTGTATACCTCTCAACCGGTTCTATCACGGTGTTGAGAAGTAAGGTTCCCGCCGCTACGATACGCCTAGATACTCTACTATTAGTTCGGTGCGTGTTCTAGCTCTAGTAACAATGTTCTGGAGAAAATCCAATGTTATACTTGCTAGCTTGAAGTAGAGTTGCGGTTGGAAAATTCTTAGACTCGGTACTCGGCCCATGCATGCATGTCCCACGTATCGACAATCCCGCTGCGAGCGATTGCCTTGAAATCCACCATGATCCAGCGGGCTCAACGGAGAATTCGAAGGACATGTTGTGGGCAGGGTAAAGCAAAGAGTAAAGAGGATAGGTGGTCCCTCGGCGTCAGTGAGAATCATCACGGGATTGACTGTCCGCCGAAACGTGGGGTTACTAGCGAGACTTGTGGTTGCCAGAATGATCCTCCGTCGCGGGGATCTGATGGGTCAATGAAGTGTGGATCATGAAATACAGCTGAGCGAGCAAGCGCCAAAAACAAGAGACAAACGAGCGTGGGTAATGATTAAGTAAGTGCTGCGAGGTCAACAAACCACAACTTGGCTGTCGACTTTCACTGGCACCATCAGCTCAGTTACATTGTACCGCCGATGAACCCGTTATTGACGATGACCGGTGCGTGCTGACAAGATCGAATTGTTTGTGCTGACCATTTGCTAAGAGCATTCCCAGCCCGCCGAAATCAACATCGGTATGGGCAGTGGAATTCTCAGCGAATGGCGAGTATATCGTGAGCGGCGACGACAAGGAGGTTCGAGTGTGGCGGGTGGAAGACGGCAAGCAAATGACGAGCATGAGCACGGACTGTCTCGCTGTGTCGGAGGATAACAAAAGGATTGCAGCAGGGACACAAACAGGCGACGTCTTTGTGTGGGACGCAAAGCCATACGAGCAGGTCTTCAAGCACAGGGAGGACGCCTTCACCATCAACGGACTCGATTTCTCGCTCGACTCGACCTAGATCGTCTCGGCGTCAGACAATTGTTTGGGACGCTATGTAGCGAATGGTAAATAAATACTCCGCCACGACGCCTGGCTGGAATGTCGTCCACCGAATGCAGAAGATGAAGAGAGTTTTGACAATAAAATCGATGGCGGAAGATTGGACGATATTTACTCGTTGCTTTCCGGACCTGAGGCCCGAACTGCGGCCTCACCCTGTTCCCATTCGAATGGCACCAATGGACATCGGACAACGCAAGCACGACGGCTCGTTTCCCGTCTCAGACAGCCATTTGACGCCCTCCTGCTCACCCTGGCATCGATGAGTGGGCGCGCTATGGATAGCCTGATCACTGCACAGCTTCAGGAGATAGGAGAACGTTCGCTAGCTGATATTCTGGACAATGTATGTGTGCTCGATGTTTTGTAACTCCGGTACTGTGTCATTTCATCTTGGACGCCGAATGAATATGTTGAAACGTTTGATTGAATTAACCGTCGATGTTGAATCCGAACGCTGGCTAGGCTGAGTACTCGATGGGAGTAGACAGTTGCCTTTTCGTTCAAGTTCACGACTCGGACATTCATGCTTGTCACAGTTTCACCTGCCCGGGCTTGCTAATGACTTGCATATCTGACAGCTAGTGAGTCGTCAGTATGTGATCGGACGTAGGAACGGGGGTAGAGAAAACGATGATCTTGCCCTGGTGTGCTCGACGCGGCTCGAACGGCGGTTGGCTCAATCTAGCACATTTGGGTTAGTACGCAGACCGTAGCCAACCCCCGTCCGTTGGCAGCACGCACCAGTGGCTTCAACGTCGAGACGGGAGGATCGCAAAGTAAGTAGATGGCAGAGAGGTATGACGTAGGTGCAGTTAGCAGAACGGGTGCAAATGTCTCCCGAACATGTATTGAGGCATTTTGAGCAGTTCAGAGGAACAGAAGCATGAATTGACCTTTTACGTTGGTGTGACATGTGCACGTCCACCATCAAGCCAAGGCTTTTGTGCATAGTAATTTCCGAACGGTTGACGAGCTGCACAAGGTATTAAAAACGGGGCACACAGTGATCATCAGAAGTAAAAGGAAAAGATATCCATTTCGCGCAGGTGAAGCATAGCCGAGAATCCAAGTTGCATTGAGTCACCCTGAAGGGTTGACTAAATAAAACCCACATTGGGCAACCTTGTAATCGAGTTAAGCAGGCCGGATCAGCGGCTTGCTCGCGAACAGCCGGTGCTGAAAGATTTGAGGAGACAAGAGAAATGGAATGGAGGAAAGAGTGACCTTTTTCACCGACGGGGCATACGCGGGTTCATCCTTGACACTGAGATTTGGTCGATAGAAATTTCCGAACGGCTAGTAAGCCGTACGTTTCACACGGGCCAAGCAGAGGAAATCTGAATTGGGTTGGACAACTTGCCATCACAAACGGGAGACCGAAGCTTTGACTAGGATGAAGTTGGCGTCGGCCGATCATCGGGTATGGCCAGACCGCCAATTTAGAGGAGAACAGAGTGGAGAGATGGCCTTCTAGGAAATCCGGTTTCTCACCTACACGGATGTACAGGCGGAAAAACTAGATAATCATGCGCGAATATGAATATGATGGTTGATCCTGCGGGGCTGGCTACAATATGTCTGGTAAGTAAGGGAGAAATGCGTGGAGATAGACTGACTTGATGATCGGGAGTGACTCATCGCTCTGATAACCTGCTCGCAAACGGGGCAAGGAAGGCACGATATACGTGTTGAACATGGCGATTGGGTGCCATGCTAGCTTCGTGGAGCGAGACATATCCTTATCTTGAATTCGTCCTGATACAGTGCTGTGGCGTAGAGACGACTCAGGCTGTTCGTTGATAACTCAGCCAGCAAAAGCGCCGAAAACACGAGGGCGTGGGCACTGAACCGTAGCGCAGATTGAAGGGACAACGCATTGGTGCGAAAAAGGACAACAAACCACAACTTGTTCGTTGATTTGTCGCCACGACTTGAACCGCTGATGACGCCGTCGTTGACGATGACTGGTGCGTCTTGGTAAGATGGTGTTGCATGTATGCTGAGCATTGGACCAGATCATCCCCAGCCGATCGAAATCGACATCGGTAGTACCTTATGGGCAGTGGCATTCTCACCGAACGGCGAGTATATCGTGACCGGCCACTGTGTCCCCTCGGAGACTCGAGTGTGGCGAGTGGCGGACGGGAAACAAATGGCAACAATGGCGAATGGCCTACATCAGCAGCAGTGTTTTTGTCTCGCTGTGTCGAATGATGGCAAGTGGATCGCAGCGGGGTCATGGTCACCCTGCAACGCCCTCTCCGTTTGGGACGCAAAGACATACGAGCAAGTCTTCATGCACGAAGAAGCCAACACTATCTGCGCCGTCAATTTCTCGCCCGACTCAAGGAGACTCGTCTCAGCGTCGTACTACGGCGAAGTCATTGTTTGGGACCTCGCATCCAACAAACAAGTGCAAACACTCGTCCACACATCTGCCACGAGAGCCACGAGAGCCACGAGAGCAGCGAAATACTCGCCACTGGGTGATCGAATCGCGACAGCCGCTGAGAACTCTGTTCGCGTCTGGGACAGCAACGATGGCCGCTTGCTCGTCGTCATCGATGTAAAAGTAAACCCGTGGTGGAACGGTGGTCTCGTCTGGTTCAACAACAACCTCTTTGTCGTATCCAATAATGCAATCAAGCAATTCGATGCAGCCACCGGGTCACCAGTCGCAGAATGGCCTGTCCTCGATAGCGACCAATTCTCGTGCATTGCCCTGCCAAAGCATGGGAAAATCATTGCTTACTCTATAAAGAATACTATCACATTTCGGGACACGTCGACGCACGCCCAAGTCGGTCTTATTCAACACCCTCACAACATACTCACCATTGCATTCTCTCCCGACGACCAATTTCTCGCATTTGGTGGATCGGACCGAATCAACATCATACGCGTATCTCATATCATCGTAAGTCTCGTCTCGTTGGATTAAGCCTTCTTGTTCCAATCACAGTTCCGCATAGCATTCAATTCCACACCCTACTCTCCAGGAACCCGACATTCAGATCGACGACGCTGTGCTGGATTCGTGGAAGCACGACCAACTTGAAAATGCAGAGACCCTCTTGACTGCAGCGATCTCCGACTCTCAGAATCTGGCTCATCCCGTATTCGCTAGTCGAGCCCTCGTGCGGTCTCGTCTAGGAAAGTGGGATGCAGCCCTCGTCGATGCCGAAAGGGTGCTTACCACTTTACTATCACAAACACTGACATCCTGACGCCCAGTTATGTAAGGCTCTTGATATTCAGCCGTCCATCATCGCCTTTCTTGCAAAAAGTGTAGCCCATGTCGGCAAAGGGGAAAAGGACAAGGCCTATCGGGCCTGCGACATTGCGTTCGAGCACTTCCATTCATCTCATGTTACCTTTCTCCTTCTTATCAAGGTCTGTGTCTTCAATGTTCAGTTACCATTCAACCGCTCATAATTCTTAGGCTATCATCGTGTTCATGACCGGAGAACATCCCGATGCGATATCGCGCGTAGACGACATCATTGCTACGGCTTCCTTGAACTCTACATGCTACGTAGTTCAGGCACGTGCACAACACGTTACCACACGGCGAATATTGTCACTGACAGTTTCAGAAGGCGTACATGTATCTTCTCCTTGGAAACTCGCAGATGGAGTGCGGTGACCACGATGGTGCTATACAGTCGTTCAAGCGTGCTCGCGCTCAAAAGCGAGACTACCTTGGGCCTCCCCTCTCTGCGATATCACTGGTATGTTTTTGGACGTATTGCAACTTATCGAAAATCGCTCATCGTCCTTGACAGATAACCGGATGGAAATTTGATAATCTCGACATCACAATTCGACAACGTCTTTGTGAAGCCTTGTTCGCTGTGGGTCGCACAGACCAAGCAGGCGAATCTCTTCTCGACATGATAAATTCCTTGGACAAAAGGGTCTATGCGAGTCTCAGCAAGTGGATTTCTGGTGAGTTTGATGCTCTATTCATTTACTTTGCTCGCATTCAAAGCTTCTCTACAGACTTTACCCAACGATTTCTTTCAACAACCCGATATGGCAACCAGCAGATGCATCACGTTACTATCGATTCACAGATCCCCACTCCGCTCTTCAGAGAGTGGGCCAGAGCAACATTAGAGAGCGGAGAGTGGAAGGATGCATTAGTTGCTGCCACCGGCGTGAGTATCTCCCTTTACCCTTGTATTCATCATGAGATCGACGCCCTGTTTATGTCCAGCTCAAGGTCCCCAGAGTCATGATTTATCATGTCGTATGTGAACGTCTCGAAATGATTGACCGCGTGACAGATGCCGTCGAGTGTTTCCTCGAAATGATGAGTGAATTTGGAGCAGAGATCTACATGAGCGAGCCCTTAACTGAGTGGGTTTGTGGTGAGTTTATCTTCTACTTATTTATTTGCCATGCATCAAATGTTTTTTGGCCAGATTTCACACAACGACGTCTCTCCGCCAAGCTGGCAGTCCGCACTACCCCCACACCGCTCGTCAGGGAGTGGGTGAAAGCCAGACTAAATCGCGATTCGTGGAAAGATGCATTACTTTCTGCAGTGGATGTGAGTCTCTCCTTCTGCTCTCATCGCTGTTATGTGATTGACGTTGTTGGCTTGGAGTTCACATTTCCCAGAGCCGAAATATATCGGGCCATATGTGAATGTCTCGAAATGATCGACCGCATAGGGGATGCGGTGGAATGTTTCCATGAGATGATGAGCGAATTGGGAGAGAAGACAAAGGGGCATGATGAGTATAGGGCTTGGGTTCTCGGTGAGTGGCCGCATGTCCTGCACATTGGTCTCTCTGTGACACTTTCTATCAGACTTTAAACAGCGTTCCTCTGAGAAGCTGGACCATCTCGGAGATACAGCAGTCGGTGCCCAGCGATATGACGAGGCTGTCTCCCACTATTCCACTGCTTTGTCTCTGACTCTATCCTCCCCGCAAGTGATCTTCATCAAGCGAAGCAAAGCTCGGCTAGCATCTGGATCGTGGAAAGAGGCGCTAGATGACGCAAACGATGTACTTGATTTTTGCCTGATGCACGTCAATCTTGTTGATGTACCATCATCAGGTGATTGGGCTCGATCCATCGTCTCCGTGGGGCTATGAGATAAAACGTGCAGCTTTGCATAAGGGTGGAGACTACAACGATGCGATTGATGCGTTTGAAATGATGCTCACGAAGATGGCAGCGTCACACGACCCGGACGTTCAGCGTCAGTTGTATCCTTGGTACCCTGACAAAAATGACAACTTGACATTGTTTTGGCAGGGCTCGGTGACCAGTACATTAGCCCATCGAGCACACGAGCGACGATTCGCAAAATTGTTCATCAGACTCTACATCATTCCCCGCGCGTGCTCATCGATACCACTACCGGACACCTCCACGACAGAGCTAAGCAGGCTTCCGTATTCGAATCCCTGCCAGTCTTCAATGAGCTTGTGTCGTCAATGACAACACGCATCAACTACGTCCGGATCAAGCGTGAAGTGCGAGAGTACTTTCGATACGTCATGCTGTCGCACAAATGGGAAGCCAACGAACCGCTGTACCACCAGGTGGTGCATATAGCTGTGTATGACCTGGAGGAGTCTCCGACCCACGATAAGCTACAAACATTCTGCAAGATCGTTCGGGGTGCCGGATTCGGTTGGGCATGGAGCGACACATGCTGTATTGATAAATCGGATCACTTTGTGCTCCAGGAAGCCCTGGTGGCCATGTTCAAGTGGTACCAGGGTTCGGCCATGATGATTGTCTTCCTTCGTGGCGTTCGTTCTTCATCGCAACGAGGCGCTCTCGTGAGAAGCATTTGGAATACCCGCGCTTGGACTCTCCAGGAATATGTTGCCTCCAAAATCATCCACTTCTACACCGAGGATTGGACCCCTTATCTTGATCTACAATTACCAAACCACAAAGAATCGCCAGACGTCATCTCGGAGATGGAGCACGCCACCGGGGTGTCCGCACAGCAATTGATGGCGCTTCGTCCAGGCTTGACGAGCATCCGCGAAAAGTTATGTCTCGCCTCGACCCGAGAGACGACGCTGGTAGAAGATGCTGCATACTCGTTGCTGGGCATTTTCTCGGTTACTGGTATACACGCAATCTACGGTGAAGGGGAAGGTTCGCTGGGACGTTTATTGGCACACATTCTCACCGGATCAGGAGATGCGAGTATCCTTGCATGGACTGGCGAATCTGGCACCTTCAATAGTTGCCTGCCTGCCCACATCACCGTATTCGGTGGACCAGCAACGTTGCACCTCCCGCCACCCATCTCGGACGCAGAGATGGAAAGACACGTCACCGCCTCGCATTCTTCTTCATTCGACCTCGACTCAGCCCTGAGACTACACGAACGTCTCAACGATCTTTCCCCACCTTGGTTTGCAGCGAGTCGGATGAAACTTCCATGCATCGCTTTCCAACTCCCACCTCTTACACCTTATCGGACGCGTTCAGGTCGTGTTTATCGCACAGACACTGTTGCCTTTGGGACGGTAGAAATCAAAGCGAGACAAGATCTATCTCGGATGAAGACATTGTATTTGATTCACCCGTGGTTGGAGACTGTCCTGGAACGCGAAGATATCCATGGCGGTGCGGACGACGTTGCGTTGCCCCCCTCCCCACTCACAGACATTGAAGAGATCGATGACGAGGAAATCGACGACGATGCGTCGTTCGCTGGACCTGAATCGCCGTCACACCCTGTTCCCGTTCGTATAACACCTATGGACAAGGAAACGCGAGCCCGACGGCTCGTCGCCCGTCTTCGACAGCCATTCGGTGCACTTTTGGTAACACTGGCATCGACGGGTCGACGGACCATGGACTACAGGCGGGTCGCGGCGGATAGCTTGATTACGGTACAGTTTCAGGACAGCGTCTCGCTAGCTGATATCCTGGATAATGTACGCACGCTCGATGTGTTGTAGCTTTGATACTGTAGCATCTCGGATCACGAATGAATATTTCAAGTTATCTATACGCTGCAATAGAACGCTTGGGTCGTCGACGTTTGAACCTGTCCTGTCAGTTGTTGTTCGATGGTCAATTGATGATCCTTGGACACGACATGTGTGGCGTCCTTTGTTCTTGACGTTCACGTTCACAAGTTCATCTACCCGAATCCCGTCACAACTTGTATAAGTCACTACTAGACGTGCGACACAGAAAAGGGAATACGATTTTGCCCCTGGCAGTGTGCTCCAAGACTCGAACGACGGATGGTGCAGCCTAGCGCGTTTCGGCTAGTACTATGCAGACTGCTACAGTAGCTTCTGTCCGTTGATCAGAATGCATCGCTGTTCTGATGGTGAAGTTTAGCAAGCACCTGGATAACATGAACGGTGAATCGGACGCTCGATACTTTGTATCCTCGCCGGACCTGGACTCGACTGCAATCTTACACCAGCCGCCGCAGGGAGGAGAGAGCAAACGGAAAGTAAGGAAAATTGATTGGTCCCTTTGCACGGTAGGGATTCATCACGAGGCTGGCTCTAACATAGAGCTGCCAGCTTGGACCATCCGTCACAGGGATCCGATGACCACTCGCTGTCCATGACGTTGGTTGATGAATCGATGACGCTCTTTCAATACTGCAATATCATTATCACACATGTTTAGCAACTAGGGTCTGTTCCTGGTGAGACAGTGCCAACGTCGTGTTGCTTTCGCGAGCGCGCCTCATTTGCATGACGAAGTGCGTACACAGATGTGCCAATATCCCATTCCCAGAAGGACGAACCCGATTGTATCGGTGGCCTGTGTTGAGATATTTAGGTAGACGGGACAGATGGGATGGGGGAAAGAATGACTTTTGCAACAGTGGGGCATGTGCGGGTCCGCGGTTGACACTACTTAACGTTTTTCGGATAGAAATTGCTGAGCAGCTGGCAGGCTGTGCGTATCGCACAGGCCAAGCAGAGTATGGCGGAGAAATCTGACTTGAATTGAATAACCGGTCGGCGCAAACGGCAGGAGACCGATGGTTTAACTAGGACGAAGCTCGTTATCGACATGATCATGATGGTCAATCGTGCGGCGGTGGCTGCATGTCAAATAGGTGGAGGTAGTAAACGACCGTATCGGGGGTGAAATTCGTACCTGCTTCGTGGAGCGAGACATGTCTCTTTATTTTGAATTCGTCCAGTAGGTATCTCGACTATTAAAACCCACGATGAAGCATGCAGTTTTGAAGGGGTGATGACCCTCGCAGACACTCGTTGGTATGCATGCTTTCGGGATACGGTGCCTTGGTGCAGAAGTGAAAACTCGGCCTACAAACACGAGGCGATTATGAATCTTTTACACTGAATTCAAATCGATAGGCCAGTCCTGACCTCAGATTTTGGTTAAATAAAGCTATTCCTAAGCGTAGTCAGGACCTTATCGATTTGAGCGTATATGGTGCGGTGTGAAAAAGGACAACAAACCACAACCTGTTCGTTGATTTGTCGCCGCGACTTTGAACCACTGATGGCACCATCGATGACGATGACTGGTGCGTACTGGCGAGGTGGTTTTACCATTATCCTGACCATCGGGTTAGAGGACACTGGTAGCAGAATATTAGCAGTGGCATTCTCAGGGAACGGCGAGTACATTGTGAGCGGCCACTACAGCGATGCTCGAGTGTGGCGAGTGGAGGACGGCAAAAAAATGGCAACATTTCACACAGGGAGCGACTGTAATTGTCTCGCTGTGTCTAACGATGGCAAGTGGATCGCAGCGGGGACATGGTCAAACAAGCACGGCGTCTTCGTATGGGACACAAAGTCATACGAACAACTCTTCAAGCACGACGATATCCTCTTCATCCGCGCAGTCGATTTCTCGCACGACTCAACGAGACTCGTCTCAGCGTCGCACATCGGCGGAGTCACTGTTTGGGACGTCGCATCCAACGAACAAGTGCAAACACTCCACCATGGGGACGTGAGAGCGGCGAAATTCTCGCCGACAGGGGATCGCATCGCAACAGCTACTCGGGAATCCGTTAAAGTCTGGGACAGCAACGATTGGCGCTTGCTCGTCGATATCGATGTAAGAGTAACCGCCTACTTCAACCCTGGTCTCTGGTGCAACAACCACCTCCTTGTCGTATCCAATAATACAATCAAGCAATTTGATACAGCCACTGGATCGGCAGTCGCAGAATGGCCAGTCGCCGACAACAACATCTTCTCGTGCATTGCCCTGCCAAAGCATGGGAAATTCGTTGCTTACTCTGCAAAGAGTACTATCACCCTTTGGGACACGTCGACACATGCCCAACTCGGTCTTATTCAACATTCTCAAGACAAACAGTCCATCGCATTCTCTCCTGACGACCAACTTCTCGCATTTGGTGGCAAGGACAGGAAAATCAGCATCATACGTGTTTCTAGTATCATTGTAAGTGTCGTCCCATTGGATTAGGACGTATCTCCATAACTTTCTTCCTCATCGTTCCGCATAGGATTCAATTGCATTGTCTCGTCTACACCCCACTTTCCAGGAACCTGAAATTCAGATGGACGACGCTGTGCTGGATTCGTGGAAGCATGATCAACTCGAAAATGCAGAGACCCTCTTGACTGCAGCAATCTCCAACTCTCAGAATCCGGCCCATCCCGTATTCGCTAGTCGAGCTCTCGTGCGGACTCGTCTAGGAAAGTGGGATGCGGCCCTCGTCGACGCCGAAAGGGTGCTTACCACTTTACTCTCACAAACACTGACATCCTGACGCCCATTTATGCAAGGCCCTTGATATTCAGCCGTCCATCATCGCCTTTCTTGCAAAAAGTGTAGCCCATGTCGGAAAAGGGGAAAAGGACAAGGCTTATCGTGCCTGCGACATTGCGTTCGAGCACTTCCATTCATCTCATGTTACCTTTCTCCTTCTTATCAAGGTCTGTATCTTCAATGTTCGGTTACTATTTAACTGCTCATATTTTTTAGGCTATCATCGTGTTCATGGCTGGAGAACATCCCGATGCGATATCGCGCGTAGACGACCTCATCGCCACCGTTTCCTTCAACTCCATGTGCTACGTGGTTCAGGCACGTGCACAACACGCTACCACACGGCGAATATTGTCACTGACCGTTTCAGAAGGCATACATGTATCTTCTCCTCGGAAACTCGCAGATGGAGTGCGGTAACCACGATGGTGCGATACAGTCGTTCGAGCGTGCTCGAGCTCAAAAGCGAGACTACCCTGGGCCTCCCTTCTCTGCGATATCACTGGTATGTTTTTGGATGTGTTGCAACGTATCGAAAATCGCTCATCGTCCCTGACAGATAACCGGATGGAAATTCGATAATTTCGACATCACAATTCGACAGCGACTTTGTGAAGCCTTGGATGCAGCGGGTCGCACCAACGATGCAGCCAAGTGTTTCCACGATTTGAAGACTGAATTGGGAGGGCATGGTGAGCATCTGGAATGGGTTCATGGTAAGCAGCCACAGTGCTATCCCGTACAGTGTGTTTGCTTATTTGACATATTTTGTAAGTGTTCGGGCAACGTTCCTCAAAGAAACTAGAGCATCTCGGAGATACAGCAGTAGGCATCCAGCAATATGACGAGGCTGTCTCCCATTATTCTACTGCGTTGTCTGTGATCCTCTCCTCCCCGCAAGCGATCCTCATCAAGCGAAGCAAAGCACGATTAGCAACCGGATCGTGGAGAGAGGCTCTAGATGATGCAAATGAGGTACTTCAATTTCACCCCATGCGGTCAATCCTGTTGACGTATCTTAATCAGGTGATTGCACTCGATCCGTCGTCTCCATGGGGCTATGAGATAAAGCATGCCGCTCTACACAAGGGAGGAGACCACGACAATGCAGCCGATGCATTCGAGACGATGCTCATGAAGATGGCGGAGTCGCCTGATCCGGACGTTCAACGTGAGTTGTACCTTGTTACCATGATAAAGACGTTTATATTATTTGGCAGGACACGGTGATCGGTACATAAGCCCATCGAGCACACGAGCGACGATTCGCAAAATTGTTCATCGGACTCTACATCATTCGCCGCGCGTGCTCATCAACACCACCACGGGTCATCTCCACAATAGGGCTGAGCAAGCTTCTGCGTTTGAATCCCTTCCGATTTTCAACGAGCTTGTGTCATCCACAACGACACGCATCGACTACGTGCGGATCAAGCGTGAAGTGCGAGAGTACTTTCGATATGTCATGCTGTCGCACAATTGGGAAGACAACGAACCGCTGTTCCAGCAGGTGGTGCATATAGCTGTATATGACCTGGAGGAGTCTCCGACCCACGATAAGCTACAAACATTCTGCAAGATCGTTCGGGATGCCGAATTCAATTGGGCATGGAGCGACACATGCTGTATTGATAAATCAGATCACTTCATTCTCCAAGAAGCCCTGGTTGCCATGTTCAAGTGGTATCAGGGTTCTGCCATGATGATCGTCTTCCTTCGTGGTGTTCGCCCTTCATCCCCACATGGGGCTCTTGCAGGGAGTCTCTGGAACACTCGTGCGTGGACGCTTCAGGAATACATTGCTGCCAAGGTCATCCGCTTCTATACGGAGGATTGGACTCTTTATCGAGATCTCGAGTTGCCAAATCATAAAGAGTCGCTGGAAGTCATCTCTGAGATGGAGCAAGCCACCGGGGTTTCTGCGGAGCAACTGGTGGCCCTTCGTCCAGGCTTAAGCAGCATTTGGGAAAAATTGCATCTTGCTTCGACTCGGAGGACGACGTGGGTGGAAGATGCTGCCTACTCATTGCTCGGCATTTTCTCAGCTATCGGTATACCTGCAATATACGGTGAAGGCGAGGCCTCTCTAGGGCGTCTATTGGCGAATGTTCTCACGAGATCTGGAGATGTGAGTATCCTTGCATGGACTGGGGAGTCCAGCCCCTTCAACAGTTGCCTGCCTGCCCGTGTTATCGTATACAACGCACCTGCAACAACGCATCTCCCTCTTCCTATCCCGGACTCTGAGATGGACCGTATCATCGCTCGGTTGCGTACTCCCTCATTCGACCTCAGTGTGGCCTTGAGGTTATACGACCGTCTCAACAACCTTCCCACGCCTCGGTTCACAGAGAGTCGAATGACACTTCCATGCATCGCTTTCCAACTCCCGCATTTTTCCTCAAGTTCTCGGGCTCGTTCAGGCCGTGTTTATCATGTAGACACCATTGCCTTTGGGACGGTAGAAATCAGGACGAGATATGACCTATCTCGGATGAGGTTTCTGTATCTCATTCACCCTTGGTTGGACAATCTCATAGAGCTCGGAGATATGCACGGTGGTGCATTCACAGAAGACGATGTTCTGCCACCACCGTCACCAAGCACGGACGATGAAGACATTTATGGCGATGAACTAGACAACGAAGAAATTGATGATGATTCGTCATCACTTTCTGAACCTGAGCTACCGTCCATCCCTACCCCCGCCCCCAAAGCACCTGTGGACAGAGAGACTAGAGCACGGCAGCTCGTTGCCCGTCTTCGACAGCCGTTTGGCGCACTGTTGCTCACCGTGGATTCGACGGGTCGACGTGATGGTGCGGTGGACTACAAGCGAGTTGCGGCAGATGGCTTGATCACTGTACAGTTACAGGAGTGCGTCTCGCTGGCTGATATTCTGGACAATGTACGTGTGCTCGATGTTTTGTAACTCCGGTACTGTGTCACTTCATCTTTGTTTGAAACGTTTCAATGTTGAACCCGAACGTTGGCTAGCCTGGGTACTCGACGGGAGTAGACAGTTGCCTTTTCGTTCAGTTCACGATATTCATGCTTGTCGCGGTTACACCTGCCCGGGCTTGCTAATGACTTGCATATCTGGCAGCTAGTGAGTCGTCAGTGTGTGATGCGTGACGTAGGAACGGGGGTAGAGAAAACGACGATCTTGCCCTGGTGTGCTCGACGCGGCTCGTTGAAAAGTGGTTGGTCCAATCGGGCGAGCACGCGAGCCCATCGCTATCTGTCGTGGCCCCTGTCCGTTCACCGGATCTCAGAACACATCACTGTTCAGATGGCAAAGTTTGACAAGCACTTCAGTGAATAAAATAAACAGTGAATTGGACACTCGAATACTTTCATCAGCGGGGCTGGTTCTGGATGCATCATACTGCAGTTTTACACCAGCATCCACAGGAAGAGTTGGATGATGAGAGCAAGCAGAAAGCTGCCAGCTTGGACCGTCTGTCAAGGGGATCAGATGGGACGCAATAGTCAAATGAACGGTGAATTGAATGCTCGATCCACATCCTGCCAGACCCACACTCATCGTGCAGCTGCAAGTGTGAACCCCGCACAAGTATTGTCGAACGATAGCACATGGAAATGTAATGATATATGCTGCATGACTATACAATGTCTGCATCAGATACTAGCACCAGATGTCCCTTCTCTGGGTTGTCATGTTGAAAGGACATGTACTTATAGTCATGTGACCTTACATTAAGTAAGCATTACAAAGCATATATAAGACTCGACTGAGTCTGAATATAATATATCTCTCTTGATCAGCAACTGCTATCATCTCTGAGAACTCCCATCCCATCCAAGGTAAGTAAACCCTAGAGTAGATTCCTAAGTAGCCTGTGCGGCAATGCTGGCTACTAGCTATTGCAACAGATTATGAGCCCTGCAGCTCTGATGATGCAGTTTACTGCTTGTCAGCTGCTCATGGGTGAAACCCTTGGACACAGGCTGTTCTGTGCGGAAACACCGAATGCTCTTTGATGCGGCAACGCTCAAGAGCAGCAGTCATCAGACTCTGAATGTAGGGGGTTGCTATGACCCTACATTCTGAGAGCTCTGACTGTTCAGCGATGCGAACATTTTTCTCGCTCCCATTCATTGGTTTATGCTGACACGTTATTCTTTCAGAACCTACCATCATGTCATCCACCCTCTCCACACTTCCCAAACTCAGCGGCACCAACTACAAACATTGGGCATAGGACATGGAGGCATACCTTTGCGCCATCGGCGTTTGGAACAAAGCAATGTTGAAGATGCGCCCTGCTCAGGTCAGAATGGCCCCCACCCCTGAGGAAGAAGAAGCCCAGGACAAATGGGACGAGAACGATGACCGAGCCCTCAGCTCTATTCATCTCTGTCTTGATGCCTCCATCGCTGGCAACTTAACCACATACCACGAGGCCAAGTTACTCTGGGACACTATCAAGGCCAAGTACGAAACCACCTCCCTTGCCTCTGCTTATACCGAGTGGAAGATCATGCTCGGGATTACCTTCCCTGACAACAACCATCCTGGCCCAGCTTTCTCCAAGCTGAACACCAGCTTCGCCCAGCTGGAACAGCTCCAACATAAAGTGCCAGATAACCTCAAGGCACTCATCACCGTCGCCAAGCTCCCCAAGTATGCGGAGACCCTCCACCAGCAGCTTAACACTGCCATCGACGCTGACCCCACCAAGATCAAAGTCTTAACCATGGTGGAATTGGAGACTGTCCTCACCGCTGCTTGGCAGCACTACCTCACCTGCCAGCCTCTGCCTCATGCCCAGGCCAACAAGGTCTCAAACGTAAAATGCCAGCAAGGCAACCCCTCCTTTAAGAAACAGCAGGAGACCTCGTCCAATAAAAAGGATGAGGAGAAGAAGGACAAGGGGAAGAAGCGTCGTCAGGGCAAGCGCTCTGAAGAAGGGGAGAAGAAGCACAAGGATTGTGCAGCCACCACTGCCGAGTCATCCTCCACCTTGTTCGCCTTTGCAAACATGCTCCAGAAGCCCGTGGTCTTTAGCCTGGCCTCCACTGACTTCACTGAGCCCGCTCAGGACCCCCGTGCTTTTGCGCACACTCCCAGCGCCACCCACTACGGGCCCCCTGCCTTCCCTCAGGTCCAAGAGGCCATCTCCCTCGCTCGCCGAATTGGGGAGACCCCCACCGCTCAAGTGGTCCACACTCTTGAGCCCATTGTCAAACACCACCACCGTGTACATATGCAGCAACACTCCGCCTTCAATGAGGATGGTGCCTTCGGCACTAGAACCATCCCCCCCAACCACGCCAGCCCCTTCACGCCCTCTCTCATAGAGCGCATGGAGACTCCAAGAATCATTGAGATTTTCTCCGATTCAGAGGATGATGATTTTGTTAGTTTTGATGAGGATATGGTGGTGGATGACTACATTGCGTGGTTCTTCAACGACAGCGCCCAGTGGCAAGTCCCTCTCTTCCTTTGTCTGTCTCTAACAGGCACTGACATGCGGTTTTCATTGCCTCAGATAGTATATAATTTGCATATGCCTGTAGTAGATAGTGACAATGCTACTACTGCTCCTCCCTTCTCAATGTGTGACCGCTGTAAAAAGCAGAAAATAACTAAGAGTAAAGGAAAGGAAAGAGAACATGACGACCACCTTCCTCATGATATGTGGCTCCTTGATTCAGGAGCTTCATCTCACTACACCAATGATCTAAACGATCTGATTGAGTATTCTGCTTATATGCAACCTACCTACTCTCAGACGGCAAATGGTCGTGCGCCAATTAAAGGCAAAGGTACAGCGATTATTCACTTCCAAGGTAGACTTGTGCGGTTATCGCTGGTCATTTACATGCCATCATGCACCATAAAGCTCATATCTATGAGTACCTTATTAACTGATGCCTGCATGACGCTTCAGACCACACCCGGTCATATCAATATTTTTGATAAATGCACTAAGCAACTGATACTAGGTTTCCACTCTCATGGCGACACAATGTGCTGGATGCGTGCCCCCACTGTTCGTCCTCAAGCCAACTTATTGTCTATGGCCTCTGTGGATTATGAACTCCTCCACCACCGTTTAGGCCACCCCTCGCGCGATGTGCTCCACGCCGCCAAGAAGCATATAAAGGACTTTCCGGATGTCGATATTCCATCCACTGTTCCTATATGCTCTGGTTGTGAGTTTGGTAAACAACCAAATCGTACTTTTCCTCATAGTGAGAAGCGCGCAAGCACTCCCTTTGAGTTAATTCATTCTGACCTAAAATCGTTTGAAATCAAATCATACCACAAGTACAAGTATGCAGTCGTCTTTTATGATGACTATACCTCCATGGCTTGGATAGTCCTGATTAAAACCAAGAACCAGACGCTTAAAGCAACCAAGCAATTCCATGCCTATGTACATACTCAGTTCAACGCCGTAATAAAACACTGGCACTCTGATGCAGGGGGAGAGTATACCTCCAAAGCTTTCACTGAGTATATGCGTGATAATGGCATATATATACAACAATCCGCCCCCTATGCCCACCAGCAGAATGGACGTGCAGAATGTCTCATCCGTACTATAATGGACAAGGCACAACCCATACGACTGCAGGCTTGCCTGCCTGATTCCTATTGGGAGTTCGCGGTACTAGATGCACTTCATGTGTATAATTGCACCCCTTCACATCGGCTCCAATGGAAAATGCCATCTGAGATGCTCACAGGCGAAAAGCCTACTTTTTCGCATCTTCAGGTCTTTGGCTGTGGCACATATGTCCACTTACCTGTCAAGACTCGCAAAGGCAAATTGCAGCCTAAATCGCAATTGATGATCTACCTGGGCATTTCCGCCGGTAGTGATTCAAACTACCTTTTCATGTGCCCTAATAACGCACTTCACACATCGGCTCACGCCATATTTGATGAGCACCTCTTCCCAAGGTGTTCAAAGGCTCAGCCTCACCGGCCCGTTAACCACCCGCCGTGTTCTCACTCTCACGATGACAAGTCTTCAGATTCAGATTCAGAACCTTTGGACTAGGAGTCAGATGTGGAAATCACTCCTCCTACTGTCCATCGTTGCCTGGCCCCAAGGCCACCTACTCCACCTCCAGCAGCACCTCCTAGGGTTCCTACACTGCCGCCGGCTCCACCGGCACCTCCGGTTACCCCTCCTTGTTGTCCGCCTCCGCCTCCACCTGCTTGGCCAGAGTGCCCATAGCAAGAGCGCTGTGCCCCCATTCATCCCGGAAACATGTATGAGGAGCGCTGTGAACCGCTAAAGCAGCTTCAAGACAGCGAACACATCTCTAACTGGCGCAGACTCGTTGGAGAAGCACTGGCTGGACCTTTGGATTCACCCGTTGTCCCTGGAGGAATGCCTCTGTCCCTGACTCTGTTGGAAGATGATGTAGAGCACATCACCAGGGAAGGGGGAGACACATTGGTTTCATACCTCTGCAACCATGCCTTTCCACTGGAAGTAGAGCTGTCCAATGTGAACTACTGCGAATGGACATACTGCGACATCCTCAAGTTACCACAAGAGGAACAAACCCTTTGGCATAAAGCCTGCCACGATGAGCTACAGATTGTTACAAACGCCCCTATTTTTCAGCTATTTTTCCTTATTTTTCCAGACGCTCATTCACTCACAATTCACCAAATACTCCAATAGCCCCTATGTTCGCTCACTCGCTTACTTTCCCACAAAGCCCAACTTTCTCCCACGATATTGATCTTGC
>JBBPNA010000168.1:0-53218 GCA_038090555.1 Boletus subcaerulescens | reverse complement strand
TAAATACTATAGCCAAGTAGTACAAGACTCTCCAGTCTTGTTCTCTTGGAGTTTTCCCAGAACATCCTCACTAGTACTCTTGCGACTACAAACACTAGACCCTTAGGTGGGTTCTGGTCGTTTCACCTGGGTGGAATCATAGAACGATCGGTCCTGAAGAGATCCTGAGGGGCGGGGAGTGGTAGAAGAGGCTTCCAAGTGTTCCCCATCAAGCCAGGCTCGTTTGACAGCGAAGACTTGTTTTGCCCTTGCAAGAGTGCCAGAAAGATGCTTCCAGCCTTTGCGACATCCCTTCTCATAATCGATCAACATTAGCTTGGGAACTTCTGAGTGGTGCCTGCACCATTAATAGAAAGCTTACTTAACAAGCATGTGAAACACAAAGCACGACAGACAATGCATCGTCGGCATGCCATCAACGAAGGTACAACGCATTAGGGAATTTTAAATGGAATAATAATCCATTATAATCCCTGGCAGACATTATATTCCTACTAAATATCATTTATTTGTCTCTGTTTGATGTATAGCTGTAATTGTTGATATAAACAATGATATATAGTCATAGGCAGCAAGTCATAATACTTGAATTAGGAGAGATATTGAGTTTTTAGATCTCTACCAGGGATTATAATGGATTATTGTTCCATTGAAAATTCCCTGATGCACAAGGGTGAAGTCGCCTTCATAACGGCTGTGGGCATGGTCAGATCATATGTCCCTCTCTTTAAATTTGATGTTTCATTCACTCTTCCTCAGCCTGGTCATTCAGTTCACCAAGCGCAACGGCCTCAAAATCATCGCCTCAGGAGGCTCTGACGAGAAAGTCGCATTCATGAAGGAAATCAGGGCAAACATTGCCTTCAACTACAAGACTACCAAGACATCCGAGGTTCTTGCAAAGGAGGGTCTGATTGATGTGTATGTTCCATTGTTTGTCCATGATTATCAAACATGTCTGATTGTCATCCAGTTATTGGGACAATGTGGGGGGTGAGATGCTCGACACGGCACTGGTACATGCAGCACAGTACGCCTGCTTCATCATGAGTTGTTGAACCTTCTCTTGCAGCTGTCTGTTGATGATTATGATTTCTAGGAATGCAGGATGATCTTGGGCTACAATGCAGTGGCTTATCCAATCATGGTGAGTGCCTGTATCCTTATGATCCTTGATGCGTGCTTCACAACAGAATTTGATGAATGTCATAACAAAGGAGATCAAGATATATGGCTTTGTCATGACCTTGATTCTCCCAAAGTATAGGAGTGCTTTCTATACAGAAATCCCTGCACTTCTCACATCAAATGAGCTTGTATTCAAAGAGGAACTTATGAAGGGTCTTGAAGGTGCAGGGGAAGCAATTTTGGCAGTGCAGAAAGGCACAAACAGCAGCAAGAGTGTTCGTATGCTCTCATTGTGCAAGAACACAACCACAACCAATCATAAAAGATGTCAACCTCTTTCATTGAGATATATATTATAAGTGGATTCTTGTACCACTGAGAATAGCAATAAGTAGGATAATCGTGCAGGTAGATGCGTGAGTGGTAGTGTATCGTGATCAGTGTATTGGTGTGGAAGTCGTACAAACGACGCATGAGATGCGATGAACTTGGTGTGACATTGCCCTAGGGTTCCAAGAATACAGGTTTGTGCCAAGTATGAAGGCACCACCGACCAATGCAAAGAAGGTATGATAGGCGCAGTGTCAATGAGATGCGGATGTGATGCGATGTCATGTCATGAGCTGGCAATGGAACAAACAGCGCAAATGGTGCCAAAGAAGGGTCAGCGTATATTGACTACTATGTCTTCGTCAATGTCTCGTGGAACCTGTGCTGTACTTCCCTTGTGCGTCAATAGTGTCTCTATCTCAGCCTCATTCCCAAGCTTCCTTCTCTTTGCGACCCAACCCTCTTCTTCATCTTCGTCAATGACGACAATGGTTGGGAATTGTGATCTGCTATCATCCGAAACTGGTGCATGCATAGGAGGATTATTGTCCACAGAAAATGGGATGGTGTCCTTCAGCCCTTCAGCAGGGGATTCGATCGCTGGTGTGCAAATATCCAAGAAAGTCGTCTCTGTGGTCGATATCTGTGTCGACCATTGAGATGTTGGAACAGGAACCTGAGAAGTGGGCATGGACTGTGCAGTTCTCAAAGGCAATAGAGCAGTAGTAAATAAACTTGACAGCTCCAACACATCACCCTTGCCTGTTTTCGTCCCCCCCCTTCACAAAGGTGCCATCAGTGGTACCACTGGCATTAGCTTTTTTCCTCTTCTTCTTGCCCATCCGTTCCTTTAGATATCAGATGATGTGGCCCTGCAACACCTCCAATGCCTTTTGTGCCCCCATCTCCTTGAGCACTTTGAGTTGCTCTGGTGTGAGAGAGGAAAAGATCATGGGAGAAAGAACAAGAGAGTTATTATACAACATAATAGGTGGTGGGTCTGGAGTACCGCTTGAAGGGTGTGACAATGGGACAGGGCCAATAACAATCGGTAGGCAGACAGAAGCCGGGAGAGCAGCAAATGGAGAGCTTGACACCAAAGATGATGATGGCTCAGAGAAAACATTGGTTGATGATGAAGTACCACAGTTAGATGAGGCTGAGACCACCCCAGGTGTAGGAGTATTTGTGGATGTCCTGGCAGATGATGCGACAGAACTGAGCATGGTGAGCGATCCCCCAACTGCCATGGTTGAACTTATTCGAGGTGGATCGGCCAGCTCGGATTTTGTCTCTTGAGCGACAGGCCCAAGATGTCCTGTCATTATGATTCTTGGCACTGTCGTGAAAAGTCGTCCCGGTGACGGTGCCTGTCCCCTACAACCAGATGCTGACTTGAGAGGAAAAGCCAGGGGCGTGGACATCAGTGGTGGTGGCAGCAGCCCTGTGCCACTCTTCACACTCTGTTTGAGTGGTGGGTCCAGCGGTGCCTTGTCTTTCTTCCTGGTGCTTTTACTGCCACTGTCCTTACTACTAGCCGGAAAAGTTGACGACAATGCAGACTGAGCTTGAGCAGCTGCACAAGCCTCTTGTTCTTCGAATGTATGCTCATACTATGTGTCAATGGACCAAAAAAAGCCTTTACCATGCTCTCCAGTACTGCGTTCCATTTTCTTCAACACACATCCCAAGGAAAGGTTGTGGCGAAAAGAATTCTGGATTAATGTGCAGAAGTGTGTCAGTAGTTGTGTGCAAATTACATGGAGCAGAATACTATGCACCTCCCAACCTGCGCCTTCGTTGTAACGATACCAGTCATAGTTATCCATCATCCAACCACAAATATCCTGCAAAGTTGCTTTCCCTCCCATTGCCTTGATAGCCTGATAGCAGAGTTGTGCATATATAAACGAGGGTTGGGTGGCATAACATCAGGCTTTGAGGGTGGATTGGAAGCCTTTTTGCGTTTCTTGGATGTTGATGCAGTGGAAGTGGGCAAGGAAGTGGATGTGGAAGTGGATGGGGCCTTTATGCAGGGGATCATATTAGAGTTTGGGAGTTGGGGGTTGGGAGAGTGTGAAAGTTTTGGTGGTGGCAATGAGGGTGCTGTACGTGGCAAGGGGGAATGAGATGGCAAAGACGATGGGGGGGGGATATTGAGGTAATGTTGACGGATGGGGAGCGAGCACGCTGGACGGAAGATGCTGAAGATGGAGAGGGGGAGTCTTCAACTGTTGCTGGGGGAGGAAGCACAAAATGTAATGTTCGTGAGGCAATCTGAATCTGAGAACTGCAACAATGTAAGCAGACTAAAGGGTGTGGGGATGGGAATGAGAGACACCTCTCACCCAGTGGCACCCGACTGCTGGAGCCAGACCAAACACTGTCCACCCAAGCACCATCACATCTAATGACAACAAGGACAAAATGCACCTCTTCCTCCTTGTACTCTATTCTGGCATGCAGTCGCAACACACTCTTGAGCAGACCAAGGTCGACGTTAATGGGACTCTGAGAGGAAGGGGGACCATCTGTGTTGTTGAGGGAGGCAGAGGTAGGTGGAACTTCTGCTGATGGTGACGGTGACGGTGATCATGTTTGTCTTACAATGTCATGCTTGTAAGCTGCTGTCACATGCGTGACAGCAGACTTATATGTGACTATTGTCACTTCTCCTGATACATACCTCCACATGCCATCTCTGCTGTCAACACCAGTCAACACGGGCGATGGCACCGATGTTCCAGATCACAGGGTCTTTGACTTCAACGAAGAATTGGAATCCATTACATTGCACACCCTCCTTGACCCTGATTGGGAAGACAAAGCCCTCCTCTCTGTTACTCATCATTCGTTGGACCCCGCCGTCCTGTTCGCAACGTTACCAAGTTAATATTCACTACTACTACAAATATTTATCAGCTCACTTATATCAACATAGCTCACTTCCAATCCATTCTATAGGCCGAGGCCAATGCATGGACTGTCCTCGCACAAGACTGCATCATCGCCTTAGTTAATGACATTATCTACAACTGCCTTTCCCTCCATTCCCTTGTCGACACCATGCTCGTCCTCCGCGTCGAAACAGTGACGTCAACAATCACCAGTGTCATCAACTGGCACCACAGGGCCAGGATTCAGGGTGAGTTTCTGTACACATGATCTATCAATCCTAATATTTATGTTGGCTCCCTCAAAGTTCTGAGCTATGTACCCAATTTGGGCGACATTGCATCACAGCCAGGCAATCATGGCTATGCATTTTTGGTCGTCAGGGGGTAAGTGTGCAGCACACTACTTTATCTTCTTACTTATTGAAGGTTTCAGCTTCAAACCATCCCTTACACCTATCTGTCAAAGGTATGGCAATGCATCGACCAGCTCATCTATTCCCCTGACCCACAAATATCAATTGACCCACTTTTCTCACTGTTTCATCCCGTCACCTCCTTCTCACCAAAGGCCTGTCGTCTCATCGATATCCAGACGACCTGGAACCCCATCCACAGCTACCCATTCCTGTACATTATGCAAGGATCCATCCCTCAAAATTGGTTCGCGAATCCCGTGCTCCAACATATCCTACATGGTCTGCTCGCTGATACACGCTGCCTTTCCTGCATATCTGTTCAGGAAATCACCCGATTACCCACACAACCTGACAACATTTTCTTGGTTCACCCAGCAGAGCTCTGCATTGGGGAAAAAATTGCATTTTGTTTAGCTTGGGTAAGTCTCTTGTCCACTATGAATTATTCTAACTATGTTTGCTCAGATCATAGTCAGAATGCATGTGATGGTGTTATTGTGTTACAAATTTCAAGCTGCCCCTTTGCTCACGATGGATCACATCCTCTGTGTAGCAAGAGAGCATGCGCTCATTCGCAACTTCTTTGATCAGGTCTCAGCCGAGCACGATGAGCGTAGGGCAGCACTTGTTGCACTGTGTGAGGTAACTGCACACTGATTTTGCACAATCATTGTACATTGATATATTTTTGCAATCTCATGAGTTTTCCGTTATGTAATGGGCGTTACATGTCACGGGTATAAACCATGATGACTGACTTATATATGAAGTATGTTTCAATCCATAGCCCACCAAAAACCCCAGCTCACATAATGTCAAAAACCCCTATTGCACAGTATACTCCATCCTTACCATCTCATTCAGGCCAACATAGTGTTTGGCAAGCAGCACATCAAATCAACAAGGGTATCGGGCTGTCTCCTTGACCTTCCCCATCTGCTGGGATAAATTCTCTTTATGTTGGGGGTTTGGATCCCAGCAAGTACCGAAAACTTGGAGGGATCAGGGATTACACCAACGCCCTTCAAGATGGTATCAATCTTCTGGTGGGAACTGTTGAAAATATCATGAACTACGTCTGATAAGATTGCCAGCAACTTCCGCTAAACTCATACCCATCTCCAGAGGCTCTCTGGATGGAGTTTGCGGAGGCATTGTTGAGGAGGAATGCGATGGCCCTGGCACTTGCAGATGCAGAGCAAAGATATGAGAATTGGGAGAGTGCTTTACGTCAAATCCTCAGTGACAAAGAGGTTCAGAAAATATTTCAAGCACATGCTGTCGTCAACGTAGACGACACTAATACCATGAGGGGGTGCTACGTCACTGCCATTACTTGCATCAAGATAGGGGGATTTTTGTTTGTCCAGAAAGATGTAAGACATCTATTGCGAGACCCACCTCGACAACTAGTACCAGTGAGTTCTCTCAAAGCTTGGTTGGTGTGTGCATCACTGAGCAAGTCACTGGGCAGTTATGGACATCCATGTATGTCATTCCTGCAGTCCTTTCTTCGCAGCCCAATCGTTTGGCCCATTGCACACAGCATGTATTCTTTTGTCCTTTAAATATGTATGAAACTACATCCAATGGCATTTGTAACAAAGCCAAGTGTTGCAGTGAGGAATGGTCAAACTTGCCTCCCGGTAGAGCCGCTTGGACTCTGCCCCAAGGCTAGGCTGCATGAACTTGAATTCACATAGGGTGTAGCAGCTGACTAATATAGTTGCCATGAACCGCCATGAATATGCCGGGCAAATCCCCTCCTCAAGTGCGATGAGATATGGCACTCCAAGCGGTGGTCGAGTTCTTGCGCTGGGCTCATCTCCATCGCTCGCCTCTTTTCAATGGCCAGCTCAACTTGGTTTATATTCTGTCCTTCGACATGTCTGTCCTCGTCCCTGCACAGTTTCCCAGCTTCTGCCGTGTTCATGGCAGCAGCTGCTTCTATCTTGCTCTTGTTCATCACTCACATCCTCTCCGTCTCTGGTCCTGTCCAATGGTTTGTACTGAATCCGAGCAGAAAGAAATCCCATGGCACTATTCAGCACCCATCTCCAATCCCTGGGGTCGTTCTCTGCAGTGGAACATCCTCCCTGTATCCCTCCCATTCACCCTAGCCCTTTCCTAGACACCAGTTTCAGCCGCCTCATAAGTCATTCTCGTAATTCATTTCACATTTTATGTTTGAACACTGTGTCTGTTAGCACCCGCGCTCTATGAAAGCATTGATGGCCAAGATAATCATGTCGTGACACATGCGCATCTTGCCATCCTTCTCAGCGGCCTTGTACTCACCCTGACCTGCCAGACATTCTGCAAACCAAATTCTAACTGCCCACAGAGACCCTCCATTGCTTCTTCTCCTTGACCGACATCACCACCGCAGACACCTTCCAACCTATACCATTCAATAGCATAGCCTCTTCCTGCTAATCCCTTCCCAACTTGAGTTTGGGCTCCAGTTCTGGATTGGGCTTGGGCACAGCATCCACCACATTGAGTGTGTCCTCGGCAGCACTGATGATGTTCACCTCGCCAAGTGGTGCAACGTGCGCACTTTGTCAGCAATCATTGGTGGCTGTGTAGATCTGATTGATTGGTTCCTGAACAGGTGGATGCAGGACGAGGCGACTGTCTGGACAGTCTGAGGTTGAGATGGAGATGGAGGATATGGAGGATATAGATTCAATATATATGTTCGGATGACCTTGTAGCAATGCTCTATATAGTACTACATTTTTTGCTGTAGTGCTATGTCAATGACTACAGCTTGCTATGGGTCACTACATAGAATTCTCTAAGGAATAAAGCCACTACATAGCACTTTATTGAGGGGGGAAGACTATAGTGTCTATCAGGATTATACACACTATGTAGTACTATGATCAGTCACATATCAAGCTGAGCTTGAAAAGATAATGAATGATAAAATTTGTGTACTCTATGATGTTATTGGTCAGTCAATGCAATGTATTATCAGATATTAAGCATTATGCCATTGATAGATCAATTCTTATCAGTTCTTCATCACAATGATAAAAATATGATCAGTCACATATCAAGCTGAGCTTGAAAAAATAATGAATGATCACTTACTACAAAGGCTACCAAGGAATATATGGCATTATTATTTCTATGTTATTATGATTAGAAATAACAATATCATACATACCTTTATCTACCAATATCAAACTGCTGATCATATGATAATATCTACCTAGGTATATCAGCACTTAAAATTTTTCCTGATGCCATGTTCAACAGTCATCTGCCACGTTTAGTCCAATCACCTTCATATCCAACTCTCAACCAACCACACCAATGTTACACATGCCATTACGCCTTTAATAGCATCCTTGAGCGACTTTCAGAATCTCGATTTTTGACTCCCAAAGGATCTACACCTGCCTATGAGGATACCAAAAATGTTGATGTTTCACGACAGCAAGCGAGAGGCAACCAATGCAGCGCTTTACCTTGACTCATGTCTTCCTGTCCATCTACGCAATCGGGGCATTGTCAAGCACTACCATAGCGACATGTCAACACAATATCTTCAACAGACCTATGAAGACTTCCAAGGAGGTATCGTGAATGTTCTACAAAAGGTGCTTCTTGGGTAATGGGTAAAGAAACGATCACATCACCCACCTTGCTAAAAGAGAATTCGGGTCAGCTTGAATGAGGTACCATAAGCAAGTGACAACTTTTACCCAAGTCAAAACATCATTGGTCAGTATCTGTGCTTTCTGCCAGTTTCGTCCTGCTTACCAAGTTGGAAATAGCCATGTCGAGCAAGATGAGCAAACTTGTCTTCTTGAGCAGACCTTTCAATACTGTGTACACCTACCAAGAAAACATCACTGAAACATCAAGCGAGCTATAAGCATTTATAATCTGATTATGTATCATTCATATATCACATGCCATCCTACTCTGTTGAACACCATATTCCATATGAGTGTCAGTGGCATTCTGGAGGGTCTGTGGAGACACAGTGTCTCTGCTGCATGCATATATGCCAGTTTGTGAGCCCGTGTCACCTTTTGTATTGTACCTGTATGCCTGTCTGTTTATGTATGGTAGGTAGTCAAATATCAGTAATTTAAGCAGTATATGAGCAAAGCATCCAAACCAGTGTAAATTTAGTCCCAGACTGAAATGGTATACCATCATGTGCATGGTCAGCAATGTGGATAAATAATAGGCCTCAAACATGTAATGCTGCCATCTGGCCATTGCAGATAATTTTGGTGACCGAGTGGCATGGATTGTGATCACCATATATTTCATGACAGTGCAGTGCATAGGTGTGGGTGGGAGCATGTCATTGACCCCATGACTGGATGGCAGAGTTGGATGTTGTCCAATGGGTCCTTGGCCTAATGAAGGGCATGGGGTGCTAGATGGGATGGAGAGAAGATGCATGCCAAGCACGCACCTTTGCAGCGGATCCTATGTATCTGACACAAACAACCAACAACAACAGCCACTTACTGAATGAGAGTTGCTCGAATCGCAGCTCAAGGATAATGTGAAATGGGATTGAAAGCATACCTAGAGGATATCACTGACGACTCACCTGAGATGAGGAGTCCCTCAAGCGAACCTTTAAGTAGGTGATCCAAGCCGATGCAATCGGCAAATGACTGGGGTCTCAACTCACCCTGAATATTGTGTAAACCAGGGTGTATGGAACCATTGAGTTTTCTAAATCAGTGGTTGCATGTGACTGCCATTGCTCCATTCAATTGGGTCCCATGTGAGGTTGACTCTATGTATATGTGCCCTATGTATTCATTGCCATTGAATGCTTCTGATTTGACTGAAGAGTGTGATTTCATCTTTGTACCTATCAGAAATAAATAATGGGTAATTTTTTGAACATACTTAGTGTATCACAACCTGTAAGTTGGCCAATGACAAGAATTCTCACGGTCATACCCCAGATGTCCATCAATGTGATTGTCTCATTGCGGGAGTGATCCAAGCCATGTCTAAGTGTGCATCCACCTCAATCAATTGTGAGTTGTGTGCTGTGCAAGAGTATGCTGTGTGGCCTGTGCCTGGGCATGCCTGAGTGGCTGTGTCGCTGTCTTGTTGATCAATTGATTGCCAAGCTAAGCGGATGGCTGTACTGCACTGATGGGCTGTCCATGAGCATGTCCATGCCACCTCGCTCGCTGTGTCGAACAGATAGTGGCCTGTAGTTGTTGAACTTGGGTGTGTGTATGTGTGGCAGCACTGTCCAGCCAAGGAGTCTGGATACGCTCATAGCACAGTATTCCAATAGTATCATTTGATGTATGCAAAGTATTGGCCACAACACATAGAAAGTTTCATGGATTCTGTGTAAATATAATGTCTGTCTTCACTTTCCCACACATAATCCCAGAACATTTGGAACCTGACTTCATGTTGATGTAGACCACCAAACCATTATAATCTACTTACAATTCTCGTACAAAGTGCTTGAACATATGAAATGTGCAGTCATTATCTTTTGCCAATAGAATACTGTGCAAACCAGTCTGTTACATAAAACATATGACTAGCCGTTTGACATGACTAAGCTCTTTGTGCGAAAATTGTAACTGGATTTTAATCCTCTGGCAATCTACTGTATGTCAGCCAGGAGTGAATGTACCATGGACTGGAATGACATGTGGACATACAAAGACATTGTATGTACATCCAATCTATGTGCCATGCATCTATTTTCTGTGCTGATCAGTTACTATCACATAGGAATAGCATGGTCTGACAGTTTCAGTGATGAAAGTAATGAATAATATCATGGAAAACATTTTTTATGATAAGGACTGATAATGTACATAAAGGGTGATTATTCATCCCATTCTGACAATGGGCCTTACAGTGGTTTGTAATGTGACCCTCTGTTCCCAATCATTGCAAGAAACACTTGGATTTGGAATGTACACCCCTGGTGGACTGGTGGAGGAAACCAACCAAATAGGTTGGTTCTGTGATATCCAATCTGTACAATAGATGTTGACCATGCAGCACTAGCATAATAGGAATGGCTACCAAGGACAGAATACTATTAGAATATAATGTGACTGCCTATTGGTCTCTGTTAGCCAGTCATAGACCAGATATATTGCTTGTACTTGTTTGTCAGCTGGTAATTTATCACCAATATTAAAAATAATGTGGAATTAATTGCTCATTGAGACCTTGGAGAGATATGATATAGCATCATGGTGCCCGGTAACCAGTGCAGCAATATAGCTGTATTATGCGAAGGGACTCCAAACATGTCATATTTACTACTAGTATTACATTCAGTGATATAGTATCTGAGGCAGCTGAGCCACTCCTAGGAGTGGAGCTCAATCTACTGTGTGGCACCAGCATGAGCTAAAATATCTCCTCCACACTGTTGCACAAGGGTGGCTGCAAGTCAAGTGAATGCCACTCACCCAACTCCTGACCAGCAGTTATGTCATTGCATGCTACTGCACAGCATAACATTAGTCATCGCTGCGGTTAACTAGCAGTCATTGATAAATTGATGTGGTCAGACCATCACCAGTTGTCAGGTTCATTTGCACCATGTTCCCCCCATTCGTGTACTGTAGGCTCTGCCCTGGCACCAGGATTCCGTCACATCACAAGATCTCTATCGCTTGAGATAATCAGGTTAACTACTAGATGGATAGGATCTTGGAGTGTACTACATCACTGGCAAGAGTTGATTCAATGGTTCTCATTATGGTGGTCCCAAGGCTGAATGTTGACTGTTCAAACAGCTGATCAATCTGCCCGAAAAGTAGGATGGAGTGATCATTACAGGAAACAGTGTGCCAGTGACAAACTTGTGCTCCGAGTCCGAGGTCCCAGTGCGGGTACCTGCCAGTGAGGGCCACCCAGCTTAATAGATAACAACTCAGAGTAGGCATAAGCCTTATAGTCTCCCAACAAATGGAGTTGCACCATGACATGACCACTAGTATTCTTGTTGACTTCGAGATTGAAACTTTCTCCAAGACTTCCTAGCAAGGCTTGATGATGCTGAGCCACACCGCTGCTGGTCAGAGCAGTTTCTTGAGCCACTCACAAAAATGGGAGTGGACTATCTGGATAACATTGATCTCATCACACCTGAATGTCTTCATGTTTTCTACAGGCTGCCGCCCGTCCTGACCATGGACCTCTTTGCTCTTATCCTCAAAACCATCCAGACCATCCATCATTCTTGACCCTTGGTTGATGTGCAGAATCGCCAATGTGATGTTCCTGGGTATGCACATGAATCGACTGACTCAGACAGATACATTATTAACTGTGGATGTTTGATTGTAGAAGTTGGGCCCTTTACTAGTTGTGTTTGTAATAGTGTAGAATGTGCCAGTGCAGAGACAGTGTACGATAAGGGGGATGCATAATGATGCTGTGACAACCAAAAATGTAGTGATATTGATCTGACTCGGGTAGATGTATTCAAGTTATACCATTACCAAGTCAAGTGGTTTAGGCATCGGCAGTATTCTTGGTTGAAAGGGTCCCTTTCATCTTATGCAGGGTTACCAATGGTGTTTCAGACTTGGCCTAGAAGATCTAATGATGGGTACTCTGACCAATGCCCCATGCGAGGAGATCCCTACTGTCGTTGTTCAAAACCTCCACAAACAAGGGAAGATCTCCGAAGAAGTCTTCAGCATCTTCTTCCAGCATGCCTACAAACACCGACCCACCTACAAATGGTGAAATCACTTTTGGTCACACAGACTCCATCAGATATATGGGAACTATAGCCTATACATTAGTTGTCAGTCTGATGAGATGTTGGTGGCAGCGACTGCCCTCCTGCCTTCCATCTTTTCATGCACTGCTGTATACCATATGCTTGTGCCCCACCAAGGGTCCATCTGTCACTGGTCGATCTAGGAGGAGAGAAGAAGCACATCAGCGCGCATATGATCAACAACAATAGCTGATGGGAACCATCAGTGCACCTCAACAGATGTCAATGATGTACATATGCATCCACAAGACCCATCTCCACCACCTGACAGACCAGTGAACACACCAAATGGACCCCAGAGCTTTGGGCTTGAGGGGGAGAGGAGACCATGTGCAAGCTCCAATGAAACGTCTCCCAATGACAATGCACACGTGTCAGGGACATCGGGATGCATCAAGGACGCTATTGTTGTGCTGAAAAAGCTGCAAAACGAGTTAGAGCGCATCCTAACATGGTCAGAATAAAGAATGAGGAATATTCACCTAGGAGGGCTCAAGATGAGCCAGACAAGCTGGGTGGTGAGACTACCACACTAGGCAGCACCCACGACATCAGGGAACATCCTAGAAACATTAGAAACAAGCACATTGACAGAAGAGAAGCACCAGATCAAGACTACAGCCTAGGAGGCCATTTGAACCTACAAGAGGACCTGAGAGGCATCAAAGTTGATTCAGACAGCCAAAAGGTTTTCGACAGCACTGATTACAATAGGATAAGCCATGGGCACAAGGAAAGCCGGTGTGCCATCGAAACAGATGTGCAATGTTGAGCAAATGGGCCAGGAGGCCATCTGGGTAGTTGCCAGTGAGCAGGAGATATCGAGAGTCATACAGTCATCCACTGGCAAATACGTCACAACACCTTCAAGTACCTCCTGCTACACAACAACACAAATTTCAGTGGATCATAATAGTGTACTGGGTTAGAGTGGCATCTCTGAGGGTCTGGATTAATTTCTGTTGGGATCGAGACTGTCATTGTGCGGCAGCAGAGTGCAAAAATTATCAGGCATTATCTTGTGTCCACCAGCAAGTGAGTCACGTCAAATCAGGTATATCACGGGTATCATTATGTAAGTAACTCGCATCAGTCAACGTTATCGGCCATGCTCCCACCATCTGACACCACCCCTTCATCAACCTCATTGTCGTTCTTTCCTCCATCTCCATCTGCATCCTCCCCAGCTACAGCCGGTTTGGGGACTTGTGGTTCCAACTTCCCCTGTTTTGGTCTGCTCCACTGCACTCGACACTTCTCTACTTTTGCATGCACCCCTTCCTCCTCCCACAACTGTAATTCCTCTCTGTAAGCCAGCTTGTGGATCTCATTCCTCTTGCATCGCTCATTATCCACCTCCTGCCATGTGACCATCAATGCAGCCCGCTCCTCACATTGTTTTCACCGGGATTCTCGCACCACTTCTTCCTCCTTGCATGCATTCTCATGTTGGACAACCCGGTTGTAGAATTTGTCACTGGTGAGTAGCCTCAGCAGCCCATCACCATTCAACTGACCCCTTCTTTCTTTTCTTTTGTGCTTTTCTTTCTGTGTTGCCAATTGACCTGAAAGCCGCTCACAAAACATGGCTTGCAGCACCATTGTGGACTGCATTCCAACCAGTGCGCTCTTGTATTGTGTCTCGCAGTCATATGCCTCTTGCAAAGCACCTTGATAAGCTTGTTCTTTTTCATTTTTGGGTTCGTCTTTCAACAGTGCATGCTCACATTTGCAGGTAGGTGTCTGCGGTGGAACGATATACTCTGGAAGCTGATCCAATGAGGTAAGTGGTCCTTCTTTCACAAGAAACGAGGCTAATGTGGATGCAAGTGATTCAACTGTGTCCTTTGCTATTGAGTGCCATGTTGGACGGTTCGAGGAACCAGTGACTATGGTGTTGACTCCATTTGTATCATCAGTGGTAAACTTTCAATATTGGGACATTGCTAATGAGATTGCACCAACAGGACTTGGCTGAGGCAATGGCAGTTTTCCCTCCAACGAGGTCTAAAGACTTGGTGCCATCATTTGCTCTGTTACAACATTAGGATTCCATGGCCAGACACCTGTCTTTCTGAATGCAGCTTTGATTGTGTCCGGAGTAAGTGCTTTTCGGTGAGCCCTTCCATATACTGAAATGAAGTTCTCCTTTGTGACTTTTTGTCGCCTAGTGCTTTCAAACATGTCTCATTCTTGAGTCCAGTAGTGCTTAAGCGGCCCAAAAATGACCATGTCAAGTCCCTGATAGACATGTGTGGAATGTGCTGGATAGCACAGCACATGAATGCTGTTTTGCCGTGCATAATCCAGGAAGTCTTTTGTATAGTGTGAATTATGGCTGTCAACAAGGAGCAAATGTCCGCATCTATTTGCTTTTTGACATGTTTTCTCTTCAAAGTCTTTGATCCACAGCTGACCAATCTCTCCATCTGTCCATCCCTTCAGGGAATGTGCAATGCTTTGTGAGGTGAGTTCACGATCTTGTCTGATGTCAAATACTACTCACGATGCTTGTAGACTATTGTTTTGATGCCAGTTAGTCGAGAATACCTGCCCCTTGTATATAACAGATGGTGGGATGTCCTCGCCATCTGCACAAATAGTCATGACAATGGTGATGCTCTCCCGATTCCCATCATGTTGCTGATACTGAAGCTTTTGCTTGGCAGCCCCAATAACATGATCTTTGAGTCCACCCCCTGGCTGGAATCCAGTCTCATCTGCAGCCCATATGCAATCGGGATCAATATTTTCGTCATCAATCATGCTACAGAGTAGCTTATACCATGCTTGGTTGGTGTTCTTGTTGACGGCACGTCCTCTTGCAGTGTCAAGTGAGCTACTCCAATATTGTCCTAATTGATTGCTATGGCATGTAATGAATCGGTCTGTCCAGTTTTTCCTGACACCTGTCTCTGGAAAGGCATCTCTGAGTTGAGCTTTCAAGAGACAGTCAGCATGGAGTTTGAGTTTTTCGTGATTAAATGGAAAGCCTCGTGCAGCAAGCTCGAGGCAATACTTCATGATAGATTCTTCTTCTTCTTTGGTGAATCATGCACTCTTGTCTGTATTGGCCTCGGAGTGGCTGGGTCCTCCCTCCATTCGGCGTTGAACAGTGTCTGGGCTGACTACAACTTGTTTCCATTTCTTCTGCCACTCTATCTGGACTTTGTTGCAGATTTTTTGTAGACTTCTCCTGTTGTTCTTCGGCTTAGCCTGCTCCTCTGTGTACAGTTGGACTGCTCTTGTCAAAACATCTTCCTGTGCCTGTGAGATCCCTTGTTTCTTCTGCAAGATGACTTGGCACGCCCAACCATTTTCTATGGGATGAAAAAAAATGTCATTATTCCGAGTTGCAGTCAACTTGTGACTGGCTCACTCTCCATTCTACGCATACCATAATGAGTTTATCAATCTTGATTAGATAATAGATATGTTAGATACACACCACAAAGAGACCCTTCACCGGCATTATCATGGCAGACTATGAACACATGATCTACACAAGAGGTGTGAGGGTCATATTTGTTAGACCCTAAAGCATGTACCAGTAACATAGAGAGGCTGTTTCAATGCCTGCACATTGAACATGAAGGGAAAGAAGCAATTATGTACATGTTCATTGACAATAACTATCTCGTCTGTGTGATGTAGAAAAATTTCTGCCCAACAGTGTATGCTCAGGCATAAGAAGCATTTACCCCGAAGTTGTTGTGCTCAAGTACACTGGATATTCTGGTGGGAAAGCCGGTTGACGCACTTGCTGGTGGTAATGCATTTGCCGGTGGATGACTGTAATTTCACACCAGGTTTGATGGTTTGCTCTTGTGCTGCTTAAATCACCAGATGTTTCATTGACTACTATACATAAGTACAAGTACAATACAAAGACGACACAAAGATCAGCACAACTTGGAGTACATGTGTGGCAGAGACATGTTCCAATGAATTCCACCAAGCACTATTGATCACACTTGAGATGGTATGCAGGTGTAGGGGCAGAGGTTGTACAGGATATTGCATATGAAGATGCATGATGTCAGTGATGCTGATAGCATATGTGGTTGAGGGGCAAGGATGGCAGTGTTGGCCCTTGGATGATGGCAGAATTGGTCCTTCCTAACCTGACCAACCAAATGAAGCACACGAAGGTGCTACATGGGATGATGGGGCGGGATGCATGCTGAGTAGACTCGTTGAACAGTGCCTGTCGGTGTCACATGATGGAATGGAGATCTAACCTGTATGTACCTGACATAAACAACAAACAACAAACAACTTACCTCAAGTTGAATTATGCATGAATGGTGGAAATGAAAGCATACCTGAAGGACAACACCAACGACTCACCTGAGATGAGAACATGAGAGAAGGAAAGACTGAAGTTGATTGAGGTTCAGACCCTTGAACGAACTATAAATAAGCTCAATGAGCATGATCCGAGCTGACACTAACAGCAGTTCTTGGGGGCCTCAACTCACCCTGAAACATTGCCAAGAACTATGATCACATCATTACATAATCCCAGTTTTTTCTGACTCACTGTAACCTGTACCTGTGCATATCTCTATGGTCATGGATATGGGTATGCACGGGTACGAGTTGGCATGAGTGTACCCATGTACCCATTAGAGATCTGCATGCATCCGAACTGAGTGTCCAAGCATGATTTGAAGGTACTTGAAAGGTGTGTTCCCGCATTGTCCATATATGGCATGTCATGGCTGGCCTTGTTGACACTGCACTCTCTAAGTGCTTGCAGTAGCCTCGATCAACTCTGGTGCTGCCATCCTTGCATATCGTACCTTGACCCCACTCCTGCACCATCTGTGGTCTGTATGCAAGATGTGCAAGATGTCTGATTTGCTAGATTCAGCCTCAACATGTTACAACAACTTGGTAAGTCAATCTGGTGTGACTGACTCTTTTCGGTCACGATTTCAGTTTGCCTCGGCAACACAGTGGATTGGTGGGCTTGGTAGGTCCTCTGGGATGACTGGATGGTGGTGTAGATACCCCAGGTACGTTCGTCGACTTGCACTTCTGTTGTCTGTGCTGATTTGCCTGGTATCCAGCTAGCAAACTCGTTGTGACTTCTTTTGAGTTGCGGCACATCATGCTCATTGCGGTGGTCATTCAGACTCATTCTGCATAATTTCCCATCCATTTGGATGTCGTCTCTATGGCCTTTCTGCAATGTCAATGCAGTTGTCCAGGCCCCTCACCCACCCACCCTCTTCTTTAATGACATGATGATGATACAATGTCACTGATAACACAACATCAATGCAGTCGTGCCATTACCCACCCACCCACAAACACAAACACAAACTCAGGTCCCCAATCTGCACTGCACCCCTTCTCTGTCATGTTGCACTGTTGGGGAAAGAATTTCTGGGCACATCATGGACCATCATGGACTGTCATGGACCCGGAGTCCCTACCATATCATAGTCTTTTTGTCATGATTACATATACGCTTCATATCATTTGCTACATTAGCTGTCTCAGATAAGATCTCTATGTTGGCTGAGTTCTGGACTAGAGAAAGACAAAGAGGAGAGGAAAGAGGAGTTGCCTTTAAGGGGAGAACTCCAAGAGAACAAGACTGGGAAGTCTTGGTCTACTTTGGGAATAGTATTTATACTATTAGTACATGCGCACAGACCAAGCTATGCTACTGCTATATGTATATAGTAAGTATCCTTGGTACTGGATAACATGAGGTAAAGGCATGCATGATCATATATGTGTGATGCGCATGTATGTGGCAGCATGAGGCTGTGGTGCGTATCTAATGTGAATGAGAAGCATAGATGTGGGAAATTAGATACATGTTGTGAATAGAAGCGATAGAGCGGAAATGAAAAGAATGTGTGTTGAACGCGTGAAAGGAATAGATAGGGGTTATAAAGAAAAGAAAATTGTTAAGTCCAAATGCTTAGCATAGCGATCGTAACAGCCATGGTCCTGGATGTACGTGCAACAAGAGGCTTTCGATTTCCTCCATCGGACCTTCACTTCTCGACCGGTATTGACCATGCTGGATACCTCCAAACCATTCTTCATCATGACCAATGGCTCCCTGACCGCCACAGGGGGGGGTACTCATGCAAAAAGACAGCAACAGTGACTTGCACCCATGCTGTTACTCCTCCAAGATGTTCTCTCCTGCGGAACATAACTACAACATATATGACAGGGAGCTCCTAGCTGTGCTCTGCACCCTTGAGGAGTGAAGCTAGAGTCGTTGAAGCTGGCCAGACTATCATTGCCATACTCAATACTGGATCAGAGATCATCGCTATGCCCAAATGGGTATGGACATCACTCAGTCTACTGGTCTGGTCAGACCATATAATGACTATGTCAAATGCTAACACCAGCATGGAGTTGATGATCAGCATACTCAAGAACCTCCGCTTGGACTTTGGTGCCGGCAAAGTATGCCCCCAGGTACAAGTAGTCCCAAGGGCTAACTTCGACCTATTACTTGGCTGACCATTCCACTGTCTTATGAGCGCATCCACTGACAATTTCCCAGATGGTGCACAGACTATTACACTCCACGACCCCAACTCCGGTAAAGAATATAAGCTACCAACTCAACCCTGGATGGAAGGATGTCCCCGGTGTTGTAAAGGTCTATTCTGTGCTAACCACTGATCCATTGTTGAGATGCGTTTTTAGATTTTGATGAGCCGCCAAAAGGCTGGGGAGATTTTAACACAATTACCACTCTGCATTCATTCTTGTCAGTTGCCGCTGCACCCACTTTACCCGGTCCTTCTTCTTCTTCAACCAGTCTACCTTCGGACTCAGGGCAACCGGTCCAATCTTCTACCTACCCGTTCTTATCATCCATGCAGTCTGTTCTATCACCCATCCATACCCTTGCACTTAACTCTACATACATCTTCGATGTCGCGTCTCATTCTCTGGCCTACAAACCAGTAGCCAGAAAGATCTGGTCAGTCATGGCCCCTCTTGAGGAGGAGTACCGCATACTGTGCTGTTTACTGGACGATCCTCTCACTGGACTTATACCATTACCTACTCACCCTCTGGACTTCATACCAGGAGATCGCTTTACACAGGAACAATTGGATAAACCCAACCTTGACCCCACTAACTGGCTATGGCCAGAGGAGCTCAAGTTAGTCCAGTGGATCGTCCTCAATCATGAGGCTGCCTTTGCCTGGATTCCAACCGAGCGAGGATGCCTCAACAAACAATACTTCCCACCAGTCAAGATCCCCACCATACCTCACACTCCATGGATCTTACACAACATCCTGATCCCACCATCATCATGGGACCAGGCCATCCAGATCATCAAAGACCAGATCACCTCTGGTGTCTATGAGCTGTCCACTGTAGCTTACCGGTCTTGCTGGTTCTGCATGCTCAAGCAGGATGGTAAGACTCTGCGCCTAGTCCATGACCTCCAATCCCTCAATGCCGAGCACCTTGCTGAGTCATTCAGCAGGTATGTGGTCTATGGTATGATGGACCTGTTCACAGGCTATGATCAGCGCCCACTGCATATTGAGTCATGGGACATGACAACATTCAATAGTCTGCTTGGCCCCCACCATCTCACTACTCTCCCCATGGACCATACTAACGCCATCCAGATTTACCAAGCCAATATGGCTTTTATTTTACAGGATGAAATACTGCATCACACCATGCCATTTATTGATGACTTACCGGTCAAAACCAAAACAACCTGGTTCCAAGGACCGGATGGCTCCTTCAAGACCATCCTGGAGAATACGGACATTCAAAAGTTCATTTGGAATCACTTAACCATTGTCCACAGGATCCTGCAGTGCCTCCAAAATGTCAATGCAATGGTCTCCATCAAGAAGTTTGTCCTTGCCACCCCAAATGCCACCATAGTCGGGCACAAGTGCATCTTTGACAGATGTGTCACACACGAAGACAAAGTCCAGAAAATCTGTGACTGGCCGGAATGTGAGATCCTCACACAAGTCCGTGGGTTTCTTGGGACCTGCAGTGTAGTCCATATTTTTATCCAAAACTTCGCTGCTATCTCTCGTCCTCTGGTCAATCTAACACAAAAGGGTACTCCCTTTGCATGGGGGGAGGCCCAGTGCACTGCAATGAACTATCTGAAGGACAAGATCATTCAATCTCTGGTGCTCCACTGCCTGGACTATTTGTCCAGTTGAGAGGTAGTTCTCATCATGGACACCTTGCTTATTGCAGTTGGTTTTATTTTATTGCAGCAAGGTGAAGATGGCAAGTGCTATCCAAACCAGTTCTGCTCGATTAGCCTCACGAGCATTGAGAGCTGCTATTCACAGGCCAAGCTCGAGCTATATGGACTGTTCCAGGCACTCCGAGCAGTCCATGTATTCATCTTCGGCATTCCAAATCTCATCGTAGAGATGGACACAAAATACATGAAGGGTATGATCAATAACCCTGACCTCCAGCCAACCACAACCATCAACCAGTGGATTGCCAGTATCCTTCTTTTCCATTTTGAACTTTGTCACATCCCAGCTGCTAAACACACTGGGCCAGATGGTCTATCTAGACGACCTCATTCCAATGATGATCCACCTGAGGATGATGGCATCGAAGATTGGCTAGATGATTCTTATTCCTTTTGCATTACCTTACTCAATGATCATGTGCCCCCCCTTGTTGATGCCATGGTTACTGCATGCATCACTTCCTGCTTTGACCATACACTTTTGCCTTTGACGGACCAAGCTTCCTTTCCACCTACCACTCCTCCCCATACCTACTGGTCTCTTTTCTCTTCATCCTCCCTCAAGCCAGACTCTTCTCTGGACTCACCCTCTATGCCTCAGTCTACTAAGGCTGTCACACGCGATGCTTGGATTGCCTTGATCCGCAGTTTCCTCAAAACTTGCAAGCAACCTACTCACCTCTCTGATGCAGATTTCCAGTCCTTCGTGAATGCTGCCACCAAATACTTCGTCCTCAATGGCTCTCTATGGTGAAGAGAGCCACATGGATGTCACCAGTTAGTCATAGCGGAGCATCGATGGTACAGACTGATCAAGGAAGCCCATGACAACCTTGGGCACAAGAGAGTTTATACAGTCTGGACCAGGCTCCTGCTGCACTTCTGGTGGCCAATGCTCATCGATGATGTAAAATGGTTTGTCAGGATCTGTCACAAGTCCCAAGCTCAGCAGACCAACTGTTTCCATATACTGCCGACCATACTGGTGATCAACGGACTATTTTGCAAGGCCCATATTGACACCATGCTGATGCCCCAGTCTGGCAGCTATCGGTATATTGTCCAGGCCAACTGTGCCTTGTCTGCTTATCCGGAATGGCACATGTTGTGTTTGGAAAATGCCTCCTCTCTTGCCTCTTTCATCTTTGAGGACCTCCTATGTTGATGGGGTCCTCCATCAGAAAAACAGTGATTTTACCACAGTGGTACAGTGGGTACAGTGCAAGTACAGCCTTCACAGGCAATCACAGGCACAACAAATATTGCTTATTAAGCAAAGAAAATCACTTTTAGCCATACTTTATGTCACTGTACAGTAGGGACCTAACTGTACCACTGTACCACACTGTATCACTGTACAGCACTGTACAGCCCTGTGCAATCATACCCTAGTTTGCTGATGTCTATCTGAAATAGTTACTGACAATGGACCTGCATTTGTCCAAGCCCTAGACACCCTCGCCGACTGGTATGGTATCCAACATATCTGGATCTCCCCCTACAATTCCCAATCTAACAGTGTTGTCAAACAGTGTCATTACGATGTTCGGGAGGCCATCGTCAAAACTACCCAGGGGGGGGAGCTATACTGGCATACTGCCACTCACTCGGTCTTTTGGGCCAAGAGAGTAACGATACTCTGCTTGACCGGTTTGTCACCATACTTCATGGTTCATGGGGTTGAGCACCTTTTCCCCTTTGACATCGCAGAGGCTACCTTTCTCGTCCCCCCACCAGATACAGACCCAATGTCCCCATCCAGACTAATTGCTTGGAGAGCCTGTCAGCTCCAGAAGCATCAGGAGGACTTGGAGTCTATCTGCGACCATGTCCTCAAGGCTTGTTTCGAGTCAATCAAGCATTTTGAGGCAGTGTTGAAAAACTGGATCAAAGACTTCAACTTCCATCTGGGGAGTCTGGTTTTAGTCCAGAACACTCACATTGAAAAGCTGAACTGAAAAACAAAGCCAAGGTTCCTCAGTCCAATGGTAATCCTTTGCTGGACTACCAGAGGATCATACATCCTAGCAGAGTTGAACAGCATAGTCTCAAAGCTGTGATATGCAGCATTCCATCTTATTCCCTATTACCCCCATATCCATTCTAAAGTCCCAGTTACTGACCTTACCAGTTTAGATGATGACAACTTAGACAGATTGGCTGGAGCAGACATCAATGATCATAGCGATCAACCACTGGATGAGGAGGAGCTTGACTCCGACTAGTCTGGACTACCTATCCTGTGTACCATAGCCTCCGTTTTACTCTGGGATTAGACCAGTGACTCTCTCTCTCCTCTCAAAACACAACTCACAGAAAGAGAAAAATATGACCGACAGAAATCACGATACTAGGCTCTACTGATAAAAAATCATAGAAAGGAAAAGACTCATAAAAAGATCTCTCTCTCCCTCTTCATTCTCATGTCTCTTATGTATACGAACAACAGACTCATTTCATTCAACCTTGCCCCAAGACACCGCACCCGTTAACAAAGACCATTCAAGACCAAAGATGACTGTTAGACCAAGGTTATCTCGGTAGCATAGATGTGTGGAGCAGACTGATGAAGCCAAGCCAAGTGGTACCTCACACAATGGACAGTCCCTCTCATATGTTTTCCCCTACTTCTAGTCTCCCTTTTTTTTCTTTTTTTTCTTTTTTTTTCAATTCACACCATTCTTGACCAGGCAGACACGTTTACATTTACAGACTACTATACACACATGGCAGACTATGGCTATGAGCCAGGACTTAGATGTCCAGGTCCTCTAGCTCCCCCATCACATTGCTCACCCCCACCTTCACCTCATCCTGCTCCACCTCCAATGCCTTGAGGTTCACCTGGATTTGGTACATCCAGGAGTGGAGGGAGTTGAGCTGCCAAGCGAGGGTGTCCCGCTGCTTCTGGACTGCTGATTGACTGGTCGTCTTCTTCGCCAGTGCCTTCCCCTTCCCCTTAGCCTTTACAGGTGTCAGGTCGTCGTTGTCGTTGTCAGTTTCCAGGATAATAGGCGACATAGCCCTCTTGCTAAGGCCGGCTTGACTGTGGCATGCACTGGTCTTCCTCCGAATTTGCTGTTAACTCAGACTATATGGGGAAGTCACTAACACTCACCGGATGAACCTTCAAGCACAACAGCCACCAGCCCCTTCTTCCAGGGAGTGTGACAACCGGCTGCCCAGCTGCACTTCACCTTCAGCCGGTTGCAGCACATGCATGCTATCCCAGTACCCTTCATGCACTGGTCAGCGACATCAGCCCTCTTACAACTCTGGCATGCCTTGGACTCCACCGGCGCTTGAGACTCAGAAGTCTTGCTGGCCATGGTCTTCTTCCGCTGCATGGACCTTTCTTCTTCATTCCTGCTGTCCACTGAATTCCCCCTCTGCAAAACCATTAGCTGTCATCACTAAAACAAAAACAATAACACAATGTACCTTTGACGATGCAACCGAAGCCACTTCTAATGAAATTGTCACCTTCTCCAGCCCTGGGATCTCCTCCCTCGTTGCCACCTCAACCTCCATCTCAGACGCCTGAGTGAGCTCAGGTGCCACGGCCCCTTCGCTCACCAATGACGCCTTCTGTCACTCCACCCATTCAGCCTGCATCTACTCCACTTGAACAATGGTGGCCACCATGTCGTCGTCGAGGTCTGTGTCGACAAACAGGGTGATAGCCTCCCTGCAAGTCATGTCCCACTCATCCTGTAGCAGCAGAATGTTGTTAGCGCTGTACAAGCGCAATAATGTGGCACTCACCATTGCATTTCCGAACTCTTTTCCCCATGCCCCCATCTCCTCTTGTAACTCCTCCTGGTCTTCAGGTTGGCACTTTGCCACGGCTTGTACCCACTCCATTGCCGCCATGAACTTCTTGTGCATTTCACACTGCTGAATGATGCCTATGTCGGCCATAGCGCGGTATTGATTGAGCCAGCTTATGAATTGAGACATGTTGGTAGAATGGGAAGAGAGGAGAGAGAAAGGGATACATGGTTTATAAACACTCAATGTGTCCACAAGTCCACCCCGCCTTCAAACTCTGTCGGCTTAGTCAGCATGCCACTGCTCTGACTGGGGACAGTCAGTATCTAAGTCCCCCTTGGATGTAGAGACTGGTATGCCTCTACGTTCATATCCCCCAATTCTTTCATCTTCCGTTGTCCCCTATAACCCCTAATATCATATCCTGTCACCAACCATCAAAGTCCAGGCACATCTAGATAGTCCAGTACCACTGGACTAGCTTGGACTAAGACCGCTATACTGATCATTCTGTCCTGTTTCTCTTAAATCTCTTTTGGTTTTCATTTGTACTGATACATATATATTACCACTGACCCTATGGGTTGGTCTTCCCTTAAGATTAGTCCCCTTGATCATAGTTAGGGTCCAGATATACCCGGACTATAAATGTTTGTACACTGGAAAAACATGATTAGCTTCTGTTTGGCTTACAACTACCATCACTGTCACTGTCTACTGTCACTGTCTACTGTCTACTGATTAACATCCACTGACTCTTTGTCTAATGACTTCATGTCCTTCCTCTCTTCACCAACACCCATACCAACGACCAGATTACTGGTCTTCACACCTGACCTTACCGCTAACGACCAGACTTTGACCAGTCTACTGAGTTGACCCCTCAGGACTTCTTCTCTACTTCTTCCCTACTTTTCTAAGAGTCCCTTTCTTTCACACTAAGCATTTGGACTTGATGATTTTCTTTTCTTTCTAACCCCTATCTATTCCTTTCATGTGTTCAACACGCATTCTTTTCATTTCCACTCTATTGCTTCTATTCCTTTCACATGTTCAACACGCATTCTTTTCATTTCTGCTCTATTGCTTCTATTCACAACATGCATATCTAATCTCCCACATCTATGCTTCTCATTCACATTAGATACACACCATTTCCTCATGCTGCCACATACACGCGCATCACACATGTATGATCAGACATGCCTTTACCTCAAGTTACCCAGTACTAAGGATACTTACTATATATAGCAGTAGCATAGCTTGGTCTGTGCGCATGTACAAGTAGTATAAATACTATTCCCAAGTAGACCAAGACTCCCCAGTCTTGTTCTCTTGGAGTTCTCCTCTTAAAGGCAACTCTACTCTTTTATCTCTTCTTGTCTTTCTCTAGCCAGTAGCGACCTAGCAAGCTTCACTCTACAAGTGAGTCTTTAAGGGCCGTTTCACTAGAACAAGACTATTCAACTTGCTACCTTGCTTGTGGACAACTGTTGAAGCAGATCGCCGAAGTACCCTGACAAAGTTTCCTACTGCACACGCTACCCTCATGTTTACATCCCACCCTCCAGTACGTTCAAGGGGATACAACACCTTATACAGAGCTCAAGACATCTTTGTAGTGTCAGCTCATCCATCTTGTGTCGCATCAGTAGAAGGATCATTGCTCATACCCAACAGGCACATATCAGAGGTTCGGGAGTGGTTTGGGTCGACTCAAGAAGAAAACGAGTCGTTAAATTTAGTTTACCCTCCAACACCAGTAGTAGAAGCAGCGGAGGCAGGGCCAGCACATATAGGTCAAGCGCAACAGCCAGGAAGCTCATCCCCATCATCTCTCGTCCTTTCGGACTATGAGAGTCTACCGGAAGCACCAGTCGCTCTGCACACCCCCTCAGTCAACAGCGGAAGCTATGACCCGAACAAGCATGACCCCCCAGCACCAAACCAGATCCCAGTGGCATTAGTACCCTTATTTGTGCCAGAGAGAGTTGTCGAGTGGCTCGTCGACGGGCTAGTAGACAGAGTCAGGAGAGAATGGACTAGGGAATGGGAACCTACCCCATATCAACGACCGGGGTGCCAAAGGAGGCGAGGAAAAGTGTGGCCAGCAGCCACTAGGTTAAGGGAACTAAAGACGATAGTTCTCTGGCAGTTCAACAATGAACTTCAGAATACCCCATCCCTTAGACCATGAGACAAGTGCTACAAGGTCAAAAGATGTCCTACCCTAGCAGCACACCCAGCGGAACCTAGAATACACCGCTTACAAGTACCAAATCCCCCTCTTGCTCTCTAAATAAAAATCCTTTAAATCCACCATGTCTGCCTTCGATCGAGATGTCTTCAAAGCCAACCTTCTAGGCAATGGCCTAAATGCCAATGCCACACAAGAATTCGTGGCAATGTTTGATTTCTTCATACAAGAAAGAGACACGCATATCCAAGACCTACAGAACTGCACTACTCAGATCAACGCGCTAAGAACACAAATGACAACCCTTACAAATGTGCCACCAGGCACAATCACAACCGCAAAGATGAGCAAAGTATTCCAAGACCCTGGAAACTTTAATGGCTCAAAAGGAAAGTTTGAAGAATGGTGGACTAAGATTAAGGCCTGGATCGGCAAAAACCCCACTGTATTCCCACAAGGTTCACACAAGGCAGTGTTAGCAGTGCTATCATGCCTCGAAGGACAAAAAGCAGGCAGCTTCGCCTGCATAAGGATCAATCGGCTCTTAGCCAGAGGAACATACACATGGACAGAACTTGAAGAAAAAGTCAAAGGACTTTTCAGATCTGTCAATCAGAACAAGTGGGCTAGACAGAAGCTCCACTCCCTCAAACAAACAGAAGCAATGCTCATAGATGATTGGATCATTGACTTCCAAAGATATGAACCACAAGTGGGCATGGACTCTACCCATTTGATAGAGCTCATTGAACAAAATGTCCAGCGCTCGATAATCAATAAGATCCTCATAGATGGAACTTGTCCAACCTCGGTTCACGCTTACCTCACCAAGATCTGAGAGGTAGGCACAAGAAAGCAGTTAATAAGCTTCATACATGGCGGCAACTCCCACAGATCCAGAGATCCAAATGCCATGGACATAGATGCCTTTGAGTGAAGACCCTTGATGTCTTCTGCTCAAAGAAAGTGCTACAACTGTGGTGGTGGACACTTTGTCAAGGACTGTACCAAACCCAAGCTTGCATGCCCTGACTGCAAGTGGCTTGGCAGAGGACACAAGAAAGGATGTTGGTGAGGAGGCTGCAAGGTCAGGGACATCAAAGGAGAAGGCGCCAATTCATGGGAACATGAGTCATCCAGCCTGGATCAAGCTATCCATGGCATATCATATGACGAAATGAAAGCCTACTTCTTTGATCTCCAAGTCACAGAATCCAAGAAGGGAAAAGGGAAAGCCACATGAACAAACTGGGTGTTCATGTGGATACAAAGAAGGTACAATTTAATTTATCTGATGACAACAGGTTTTTGCCATCGGCTGGTGAAGAATCCGATGAATTGGACAATGAATCATCACAGCCAAGTGGGTCTCCCTTAGTGGAGCTCGGCAAGGGGTTCACACCTGTACTTAATTCACTTATCAACACTGATATCCAAATCCTGGACAAAGCGTGCATACAAAGCACAAATCTACAGAAAGAGATCTATATGACCATTAGAGTCTCTCCTTCTCACACGAAGAATTTCATCACCACAGACGCACTGCTTGATAGTGGTGCTAATATAATATTCATTGATCGCACTTGGGCTCAGAAGCATCATTTACCCCTGACCCCTTTATGCCACCCTATTCCTGTATACAACATGGACAGAACAAAGAATTCCACAGGAAATATCACACATTCCGCAGAAGTAATTATTGACTACCAAGGGCACAGAGAACGTGTCACCACAGAGATCACCGATCTTGGAAAGAATCAGATGATCCTAGGCTTTCCCTGGTTAAAAAAACATAATCCTATCATAGATTGGACCAAAGGAATGGTCAAAATGACATGTTGTCCATGAACATACTCTTTCCTGCAGGACAAGGAAAATTTCTTACAACATGCCAATAAAGAAGAAGAAGAAAACACATATCTCACCTATGCAGTCCGTGTGGCTTTAGATAAGCCTACCCCTAAAATGGAAACAGCAGATGAACTCATACCAAAGGAGTTCCATAAATATCTAAAAGTATTTCACAAAGGAGAATCTGAATGAATGCTGATTCAGAAACCATGGGATCACGCCATTAATATGGAAGATACGTTCACACCCAAGAAAGGATGCATCATTTCCCTGTCTGTCACAGAACAACAGGAAGTTTCCGAGTTTATAGATGATCAGCTCAAAAAGGGGTACATTAGACCCTCTAAATCTCCACAAACATCACCCATGTTCTTCGTACCTAAGAAGGATGGCCATAAATGCATGGTACAGGATTACCAATATCTAAACGAGCACACAGTTAAAAACAACTATCCTCTACCCCTAATCTCGTAATTGGTTGACAAACTAAAAGGGGCTAAATTATTTATCAAGATGGATCTCCGATGGGGGTACAACAATGTACACATCAAAGATGGTGACAAATGGAAGGCAGCCTTTGTTTGCTTCCAAGGAGTATTCAAAACCCTCGTCATGTACTTTGGGCTATGCAACTCCCCTGGAACGTTCCAAGCAATGATGAATGAAATCTTCACAGATATGGACAACTGCGTCGTCATTTACATTGATGACCTAATGATATTTACCAAATCTGATGATTGTGAAGTGCACAACAAGATCATTATGGAAGTACTATGGTGCCTTGAAGAAAATTATTTATTCATAAAACCAGAGAAATGCACATTCCATGCCACAGAAGTAGAGTTTCTAGGAATGATTGTAGGAAAAGATGGAATAAAAAAGGACAAAACCAAGGTTCAAGCCATTCTGGAATGGCCTACACCCAAGAATGTCCGAGGAGTTAGAAGCTTCTTAGGACTAGTGAACTTCTATCACAGATTCATCCAAGATTACACAATGGTGGCTAGACCACTTAATGACCTCACAAAAAAGGAAAACCTCTTCGAATGGAAGCAGGAACAACAGGAGGCATTTGACACATTGAAGCAGCATTTCACCACAGCTCCTGTTCTCGCGTTCCCTGATGATGAAGCACAATTCCACTTAGAATGTGACGCTTCAGACTACGCCACCGGAGCAGTGTTATCTATTCAGAAAAGCAACAAATGGCACCCAGTTGCCTATTCCTCTCATTCAATGTCTCTGCAGGAACAGAATTACCCTATCACAGATAAAAAAATGCTCAGTGTGATTCATTCACTTGAGATCTGGTGCCACTACCTAGAAGGCACATGCCACAAATTTGAAATCTGGAATGATCACACGAATTTGCAATTCTACATGACACGTCAAGACCTCAACAGGAGGCAAGCACATTGGGCACAATATTTATCACGGTTTAATTTCAAATGGTTACACAAGCCAAGGGCTACTATGGAAAAAGCAGATGCTCTCTCTAGGTGGGAAGATCATACCGTCGGCTTAGAAGATGACAATAAAGGAGTATTAGTTATTTCCCTGGAGAAGATTAGAGCACAACATGTTCTGCTCTCCAATGAAGGGGATCAAATCAAAAATCGCATCTCTGACACAATCATGTGTTTTACCGAAGAAGACATCAGCATCTTATATAAAGTTTGGAAAGTTTGTGTGGAGGATGACGGATTCCTTTACGACATGCTCCACAGGCTATATGCGCCTGATGACGCTGATCTACGCATGGAAGTCGTAAGGCTTCACCATGACACCCCTATGGCCGGGCATGCCAGCTCAAATAAGACACTTGACTTGCTGCAGTGCAGCTATTGGTGGCCAGGATTGGCTACATTTGTTAAAAGTTATATCGCTCGATGTGATCATTGCCAATGGTTCAAGGGAACTAATCAGGCCCCAGCCAGCTTACTACAGCCACTTCCTATCCCCGATCACCCATGGGAACACATCTCGGTGGATTTCACTATGAATCTCCTCCTATCCCAAGGCTATGACTCTATCCTGGTGGTAGTTGATCACTTCTCAAAGGAAGTTGAACTCATTCCCTGTACTAAAACTGCCATGGCACTTGATACAGCTAAATTATATCTCAATCACATCTGGAAGCATCATGGTCTTCCATCCACTATCATTTCTGACAGAGGACCCCAGTTCGCCAGCACAGTCATGGCTGACATCTGCTGATCTCTTGGCATCACCCCTAAATTATCCACATCTTTCCACCCTCAGACAGATGGTCAGACTGAATGCATGAATCGCAAAGTACAGCAGTTCCTTCACTTATTTACATCAGAAAAACAAGATGAATGGGCCACTTGGTTACCTATTGCCCAGTTTTCCATGAACATAAAGAAAGCCACTGCTACAGGAAAGTCCCCTTTCACAGTTACACAGTCATATGAACCCTGAATGGGCATTGAATCACACCAGTCAAAGGCACCAGCCACCCTTGATTTCATGGACCACATGGCTACAACGTTGGATCAGGTCAAAAGTAATTTATCCACAGCTCAGGACTGCATGAAATGAAATGCAGACAAGCACTGCTCTGATGCCCCTATCTATGAAATTGATGATAAGGTGGGGTTATCCACATCAAACTTGCGTTTGACATGTGCTTCTCGTAAACTAACTGAGCAATGGCTCGGACCTTATGAAATCACGAGGCTGATGGGCCCAACGCCGTGGAACTCAGGCTCCCCTCCTCCATGAGGATTCACCCTGTTATTAATGTCTCACAGTTGAAGCCATACAAGGATAGATTGCCCAGCCAATCCACATTCAAACCCGGTTCAGTTTTGGTAACCAAAGATCGTGATGATGAATATGAGGTGGATTTCATTGTGGATTCACAATACAAGGGTCGCCGCATTGAATATTTGATACATTGGGAGGGCTATGATGAAATGGATCGGATGTGGGAACCAAGATCTAATCTCACACATGCTAAGGATGCAATCTCTGACTTTCACAAAGCACATCCTTCCGCCCCTAGGGCCTTATCTATGGACCCCACAATGTTTTCCTCATTATTCAGGGGCTGTGAGAACTTCACCACGCCGAATCCTCACCATCTCCCCTTTAATTGCCTGGAAGTTGATCTATAGACCGGGGGAACACACATATATAAGGCCAGCATTCGTCTCTCTAATCTATCATCTCACAACCCACATCCAACAATGACTCACTCTGAATTCATCCACCTCATCGCCTACTTCTTTCTTGATATTTATATTCTCTTCCACCTCTATATGACATTCCCCTTTCTCTATAACATTCTTATTTCCTTCCTCACAAATCAATATGACACCACTATGTTTCACCTTTGTTATCTTTGGCTTCTTGAGACCCTTCCCCCTCCAAACTGCTTGCAATATGTCACTCCTCTTCCAGGCATCCTCCCTCGCCACCTAACCCCTTTTGATGAAGGGTATTGGCAATGCAACCTACACGTCCCTAACTCCCAATCCTCCCTCTCTCATGGTCCATTCTTGACCACCATCTCCTCCTCTTCCTCCTCATCAGACGATGATGAGTACCCATATGGTCTTCCCCAAAGCCATCAGGCATACGCCATCGAACAGGATGAGGCCCACTACTGGGATCCTGCCTATGGCAACAACGAAGCATGGCATGGGGACAAAACGATGATGTATGGCATGGAGATGCTGATTGGTCAGTCCACAGTGAAACAGAAACAGGAATCCCTCATCCTTTCAATGATGAAACCTGGACAATCGGGATAGATCAACTGGATCAAAGCCCCATGTTGACATACAACCAGACACTCCATTGATGGAACCCTATAGACTTTGCCCTCTTTCACCTGAATTCCCAACCTCATTCTAACCCACTTCTGGTAAACATGGGTGAACCAGGGAACCATCTCCATCTCCATCAGGATTGGCCAGTTGAAGAAGACACTCCTATTTCACAGGTGGATGATCCTCTGTCATCTGACGATGAGGAATTTCAGGACTTGGAAAGCATTTGATCAATCAGAATGCTTGATCATAGGACAGGGAAAGTGTTATGATCGCTACGCTAAGGATTTGGACTTGACAATTTTCTTTTCTTTCTAACCCCTATCTATTCCTTTCATGCATTCAACACGCATTCTTTTCATTTCTGCTCTATTGCTTCTATTCACAACATGCATATCTAATCTCCCACATCTATGCTTCTCATTCACATTAGATACACACTGTTTCCTCGTGCTGCCACATATATGTGCATCACGCATGTATGATCAGACATGCCTTTACCTCAAGTTACCCAGTACTAAGGATACTTACTATATATAGCAGTAGCATAGCTTGATCTGTGCGCATGTACAAGTAGTATAAATACTATTCCCAAGTAGACCAAGACTCCCCAGTCTTGTTCTCCCCTTAAAGGCAACTCTACTCTTTCATCTCTTCTGGTCTTTCTCTAGCCAGTAGCGACCTGGCAAGCTTCACTCTACAAGTGAGTCTTTAAGGGCCATTTCAACTTGTCCTACCACACAGACTAGCATCTTTACATCGCATTGCAAAAGCAACAATGTTTGTGCAGCCGAGCATGTTTCCAGATGACTAGATTACCATTGGGATTAGCATAGAGGAAGGAAACAAACTAAAACTCACTCAGCAAGAGTTCCAGCAGGCTGTTGGATAATGGCCTCCATTCAGTGGCATAGGGCATCAAGTCCCTGGGTGCCAAGTCATGACCATTTGGTCTCCAGTGGCAACATTTGCTGTTGGTCAATAAGATCCTGATATGCCTGGTTATACTCGGCCTGAGGGTGGTCCTGAACCACCTTGGCATGCTCCTCAAACACATCCATATATTGGATGGTCTGAGATGCCATCTCATCAGGGTTAACTATCAAATCTTCATGACTGGCTGAATGAGATTTGAAACCTTGTGGTGAAGGGGTTCATAGCTGAGTGTGTGAGGGAGTGAGGTAGGGACTATAGCGGTTGGAGGCACTGTGACGCATGTGCATGAGCTGCCAGTGCAGTGGGTGGTTGCAATTCACATGTGAAGATGCAGTTTTACCTTTGGTTTCATTGAACCCTAATATTACAAAACACAAGTAAACATATAGTTACAACACATTCTTAGAATGGTAGAGTGCACCAGGCAACTAACCTGGATACAGTGCAACTCACTCCACATGCCCAGCATTGCATGATACAGGAGTAACCAAATCATAGAGAATGAAAATGGACTCACAATCTTACAGGTTTGGTACATCTTTCCTATTTTATTATATTAAAATTAAGCTGTGTCATGGGAAACTCAATCAATCGTGTGCAGTGGATTAAAGCATGACACAACAACATCCAGTGCTCACCCTCACTGTTGCCACAGTCCTCACTGGCCCTTGTCTTACATCCTCCCCACCTCATTCCCCCACACTTGCCATCTCCGTTGCATCACCACCTCGCTCATCCACACTTGCCTTCTGCCCACCTGGCTTGCCATTGCCATTGCATGCAGTCATCATCTTGCAGGCCCTTCCCCTTCTTTGGTGAGATGGTATGGAAGCAACAGTACAATGCACACAATTGCATGCAATCACCATGATGTTGTTGATAATGCGACAAGGCTGAAGATGAGGAGGATGAGGAGGACATGATGACAACAACAATATAGCAATCACAATGACACGATCGCAATTTCATTGTCAACACGACGTGGATGAAGATGAGGGGGAAGACATGAGCACAGACTGGTCCAGTGCATTCCATTACATAGATTAAATCATGACTGTAGCTAGAGATAAAAATGGAAAGTGAAGCATGGTTACTATAAGTACAGCAAAGAATTGGTTAAAAGGTGAGAAAGAAGAAATTATTGGGGGATTTATCAATTCTCAGGAACCATGGCTTGTGCTGAGTACTGAGTGTATTGTGGGAGATCAGGGAGCATGAGAGGAATATTAGAAGGGACAAATGGTGGAACCAGGCAACTGGGTGTTGGACCTTGTAATACCAGGGAATATTCCCCACCCAGCTGGATTTGCTGAGTGATATCAAAAAGCCAATCATGGATGTAATGTGCCTTCAATCCTTTGACTGTGGACTGGAACTTGCCAGGCGGTTGCACACCTGTCAATGAAAGCATTGTCCAGTATACATCTACAGAATCTGCTGATTCAGTAAACCAATCAGAACCTTGCAGACACTTGAATGCTTGAGATTGCAATATCCTTGCAATCTCTTTGTAGGTTGACACTAGAATGACTGAGAGTAGTCATTGCTAAAGATAGGGTAATACTCACCAGTATATGAATTCCATCTGAATGGGAGATTGTTCCTAGTTACCCTTGTGAAGATGTCATAGGAGAGGCCGTATGTACCTGGTGACATGACAGCCAATCTGGGAAATAGGGCAATGGGGATATTTGGTATGTCATCTGCATCCATATCATCAGACAGGTACTGCGCACAATCTTTGTGCATTAATACAATCAATTTCAGCTCTCTTATATCTGATGGCCTGATGGGTCAGCAGAGCACTTTAGTTGCATGGTATCATGACTCAGATGGAACAAAAATTGTATGTGAGAGATTCTGGGTCCTTGGAGCCTTACTGGTGTCAATGGTATGAGATCGATCTTGCAGTCAGATATTCATATATACTTATGTGGGTTTTCTATGTTGTTAAACTTTGATCCCCTCCACCTGTGCCACACCACATCCTCCATTGCCTGGTTGGTCTGCGCATGGATGGGCCAAACTGTGACAGCACTACTAGTATCATTGGGGCCAACTCGGACACCCCCACTTTCCTCTTATACCATGGTGAACTGGGTTGCTTGAACTGTTCGACCTGACAATGAATTTTCTTTGACTTCGGGTAGGCAAGAGTATGGGTAACCTGTAATTATTGGGAGCTGTACCCACACTCATACCCAGCAAAAACTCATACCTGTACCTGTGGATGTGAGCAGGGATGGAGGGCAAGAGAAGTGATGGCATGATGCACACAACTATGTGTGTCGTACCATCACTTCTGTCACCCCTCTCAGGGTGAGCGTGATGGCGATGGTGAGGGCAGCATTGACAATAACGCATTGTCAGTGTGTTGTCGCATCGTCTTGTCATCGTGTCATTTTGTTATCGCGTTTGGAGGGAAGGGGAGGTGGATGAGCGGGGGGGGGGGGGCAAGGGGGGGATGAGGGTGAGTGTGAGGACGAGGATGAGGATGTGTGATGGATCCTGGTACATGTACTCTCCGACGCATCATCGGTGTCACTGTTGTCAGGATGAGGGGAGGAAGGGAGAGCCCTCCGAGTCATCATCGCGTTGTTGTCAGGGAGAGGCCGAGGGGCACATTGTCCTCATTGTATTGTCATTGCGTCATTACAGGGTGGGAGGGCAAGGGTGCAATGCCAAGGCAAGGGTGTGTTGTTGTCATCGGGAAGAGGGAAAGGCTTGATGGTGATGGTGGCATGTCGTCGCCAGGGCTTGTGTGACTGACAAGTACATAAAGTGATTACTGTAAGAAAAAACACAAACAACTGTTGTCCACCCACATGACCATGACTGTGGGAATGGGAGCAATCCAAGCTGGTGGGTGCATCTGTGCCATCTCACTCGCCATATCCAATGGACAGTGGCCCATAGGTCCTATGCAGGTGCGCGCTCATGTGCTGCCTCTTTTTTGTCTTCTGGTCCACCTTACACCAGTCTACCAAGCCATTCCAGACCCTCTTGATGCTGTCTGCATCGCATGCTGCATCACTCAATGGACATGGTAATGAATTGAAGAATGAAACTGCATGGCGATGGACATGCTGGCTGGCTCAAAGCTCTTGGCAACCTCACACATTACTGCATGGCTGTCGCCGCCATGGTTACCAGCAACCAACTCTCTGGTTCTGCCCTCACAGTGGATGCCATTTCTCAAGTGAATGCAGCCTTGGCAGACAATGTCAGCGACACTCAGAAGAGCAAGTCGCAAAATAGTGTTAGATCTTCGTCCTATCAGCCAGTGGCACATATCGACAACTCCCCCACCCCCAGTGTCGACATTGTCGCCACACGCATTATGTGGGTTGAGTCTGAAAAGGAATGGTGGCAAGGTATCACCAAGGAGTGGTATGCTCACAGCATCATGGACACCCCCGGCACAGGCAAGCTTCACCACCACCTCGGTCTCCTTAGCCGTGAAGTCAAAACTGAGGAAGTATGAGCAGTCTACCATTTTGTGAAAAGGTTCGTGACCGCTTTTGTCCATCTAACTGTTCCTGACCACGTCCCATTGCTAGTATGACCACTCTCCATTCATTCACGACATCATGGGAATATATCCTTCCCATATGATCATTGACAGCTCAGTCCCATCAGTCTCAGCCAGATCCCATAGTTTCAGAAATATTTGTCCTTCTCCACGGAATGCTCTTCACCAACATCAACCTCAACAATTTCACCCCCACACTCTCCTGCTTCCTTGAACACCTTGAGATCAAGGGTGCCGAAGAACATCAGTGGATTATGATGGTGGTCACCAATGTTAGTGCTTTATTGGAATACAGTCGACCCAGTGGTGTCTTGCACAGAGCAGGTGGTATGGGTACTCGTGATACCACATCAACAATTCCCTTCCAGGTCTTCACAAAACAAAACATCCCTGCCCAACCCAAGGAAGATCCCAAGGAGAAGCAGATGGATGTGGACGATGACACAGTGAAATCTGAGTCATTGCAAACACAAACCTCGCCAGTGCTACCAGTGGCCTGTTATCAATTGAACTTTCCCAAGCATTCAAGTATGCAATGTAGCTCTTGTTTTCAATACTTTTGCTCATACTCCACAATCTGATGTGCAAATCTTTGCCTATTGCCGAGTCTACTCTGAAGCCCTACCTCACTGTCCTCCTCACGTTCCTCACCACTGTCAGCAAACACACCAAAACCCTTGTGATCTTGGAATGGTTCATTCCATGGGAAGACCTGGGAGTGTTTTTTGCTTTGACACCTAAAAATATGCTTGCGTCCCAGGGACTTCATATTCCTACTCCCACAGGCACAGAACACTGGGTGATGCTTATGAGTGGCTGCACTCCACCTCTTCCTGAGGACTGGTGCATGCACAGGATGGAATGGGTTGGACATAAGGTGTTTGAGCACGGATACTTGAAGAGCAGAGAAGATCATTATGTGGTGATTAAAGTATTGGACACTGAGGAAGGAGATCAACTCACTGATGGCATAATTCAAGATGAGGATGCAGACAAACATGGTAATGAATTGAAGAATGACACTGCATGGTGATGCACCGCAGTGAACTTGGTGGGGCTTGTCAACACTTTCACATGGGTCGAAGGAATGCATGAGTGGAAAGTGGATGGCACATTGGAAGCGAAAGTACGCAAATGGAGAGACAAGGATCGTCATGAATGAGAACAGGAGGAAATTCGACATAGGGGCCAGAGGTGGACTGATGACACAAAGAACATTGACATCAATGATGCAGAAGCAGATGAATCTTTGGAAGGTGAGAATGGTGAAGAGGATTTGGAAGAGGTGAAAGCACTTAAGGTAAATGACATCTTTGAACCATTGTCAGTGTAAACTCAACGATATGCAGGCTTGATGATGCTCTTTGTGCTCTTTGGTTGCATCTGCTCAGTGACTCCCCCCATTTTCATTGGTACCTCGCTCGAAGTGGCATCCACGCCAGTCTACTGCTCCGATGCTGAATGTTGTTCCCAGCTACAGCATCCTTGTTCTTGATACAAACATTATTCTATCATCATTATCCATCATGGCCTCGATCATTGAATCACTGCACTGGACTGTCGTCATTCTCGTGCATGTCATTATGGAACTCATCAGACTCTGCTCCAACACATCCCAGCTTGGCGAGACTGCACAGGAGGCGATCACGTACATTATATCTTACATCTGATCGCACGCCATGTTGCTCAAGGTCCAGACGTCCAAGAGTAACTATCTTATGACACTCAGTGTCCTGGGACCAATATATGGATGATCTCATCCTCAAGACTGCCATCTGGAAAGATGAGTACTGGGTCAATTGATCTGCCCTTCTCAAGGTTGGTGCAGCAGTGTGAGACACGAACAGTTGTACTGCTGAGAACTGTGAGTTGTATTGTCTCAATCACCCCCTTTTCTCGAAGCTAACCCTACAGGTGCCCACTGTTGATGAGAAGGGTCAGCTTCATTTTTAAATATGAGATTGCTGTGCTGAGTCCTCAATTCACTGTGTGACTGGCAAATATAGTAAATATGAGAAAAGACAATATTAAGGATAGGACCCCAGTTGTCCAAACTAGAATTGCTCGACTGAAAAAGGAGCTGGGCCTTCTCGTCAACAGTATTCCTCTTGCCTATCATCGCCACTACTTAGTAATGTTCATGGCCAGGCTAGTGAAGGGCCACCGATCTGCGGAGTACACTATTCTTGGAACAATGGGGCACTGAACATTGGAGCTGCCACAGATAAGTAAGGTCATGTTTGTCAGAGGTTGTCCAAACTAATGTATATTTATCTGATGATGGACTGTGGCTGTTGGATCTAGATGATATGTGCCTGCTCTTCAACACCAGGGATAGTTAAGTTACCTGTTTAATGATCATTGATTTGAAGCTGTCAACTCTGGCGACCACCATGCCCCACATACTATCCCAATCTACCAGATGTGATGATGCAATGATTGAACTTGAGTGCTGAGTGCTGAGTGACCAAGAGAGAAAATGGTAAACAGAAAAGCTTGTTGAACATCAGTTTGATAACACCCACTTCATGACTTGGAATGTCCTGATATCAGAATCGTCTTCCATGTATTGAATAGAAATATCATGAAACCAATCATGGCCCCTGATTCCACTGAAAACCAGTCGGAAATGTCAAGAACAGTTTGTTTATGTGATAAGATAATCGCCTTGTTGTGCAGCCCAAATGGGAACCAAAAAAAACAAAAGTGAAATTGGACAACACCCTGGAATGCTATTCATTCAAGACTGCATCACCTGCAAGGTTTGTTTGGCAGTGACAATCAGACATACATTTTCTTCATAATCTCCTCTCTATCTGCTCCCTTCCTCTGCCCTCTTCACCTGGCATAGGTGTCCACACATTTGGGGGCTTCTTGAATTTGGCCTGGTTCATGTGTCCATTGGTGAAAAAGGCTCACATACCACTTTAGACCTTCAAATTGACTCTTTTATGTACTCAGAAAGTTGCATAAATGTCATTCAGATCCATGCAGACCTAAACTTGATGGACTCAGGACCCAGGTACACAGAGCAACACTGTTAGGTAGATGTGACTCACCCTGTGCCTGCACAGGCCACAATGTGCACAATGCGCCGAGGGGCTGCATGTTTGTCAATGTCCCCGATTTTTGAGCAAGTATTCTCTGGTCCTGGCCATCCTGAATGTTTGGAAGCGAACATAAACCACCCATTTCCACTCAAAAGAAACCTGGCTCCAAAAATCTGATCATAGGGCAAGGCACCCCAAGGGGCAACACCTTGTTCCTGATCCTGCTTTTATCACTATTCTCGCCACATCTTGTCTGTCCACATCACAGTCAGTGGGCATTGTGAGACTCACACATGGACGGCCATGTTCACACCATGGATCTAACATGCTTCCTACATAGCAAGTTTACCAGCCTGGCCCGTTTTTACTATCCAGGGAAGATCACAGTATCGTATCATTTGATTCCCAGATCAATAGCAGACTTACGAAAATGTCTTCCTTGGCTCCAAAGCAATGATGGCATTTTCTGGAAGGCAATATGTGGCACAACTGGTTCATTCTCGGAGGTGCTGCAGGCTATAGCATATGTTTAAGGAATGAGCGGAGTTATACCATGTCCATTATTTCATATCTGTGCTCACATGGCCCTTTGTGATTACAGTGCAACTGTTGTGTCTGTAAGATAAGTAAAATAATTTTACCACTCCACCTATCTGACCAAACCTACCAGAGATCATGATTTTCCCTTAAATGGATAAGCTCCATTGATGTGGATGTGATTAAGTTTGATGCAGCTGCTTGACTCATTTCAAGCCATAGTCTGCACTCCTCATTGTGTCATCCGATCTGATGCTTCATTCCTATCACATTCAATGCAGTCACCAACATTTACATTGCCTCTTGCTCTCTCTGGTGCCAGTGGCCTCTTGGTCCTCTAACTCAATGTGGCATATTCATTTTGACGACACTCCCATCCTGCTCACTTCCATGATCTATCCATATTCTGCGCCTTTAGCAACATTTTGGTGGTCTCAATCACTCTTGGTGCCTCTAGGTCACTTCTAGGGCCTTCTGGCCTGGTATCTGAACGTGGTGCATATGTTTCATTGGTGCACTTGTTTCTGATGTTTCTAGGACATTTTCCATTGCTGTAGACACTGTTTGGTGCTGCCTTGTTACTGCTAGGCTTGTCTGGATCCTTTGAAGCTCTAGGTGACAAGTTCTCCTCATTCTGCTCTGATCATTCATGTTTGTGTTCTACTATACATTATTTAGCTTCTTCGGCATGCATCTACAAGTACTGTCCTGATCTACAGTACCATCCTGATTAGAGTTGTAGTTCTTAATGCATAACCACACTAAATATACATTCAAGTCCCTTGCTTGCCATGAACCTGATCTGACGTCTTCACTAAGCTTCAACCTGCTCAGCACCAATGAAATTGCAAGTCAGAAAAAGGAAGATGGTGATACACCTTGCTATCTCTGTCTTGTTGCCCATCAACATCCAAATCTTGATCCCTGTGTTCCTCAACAACTCCAACAACGACTTGACATTGTCTTGGAGCTTATTCTCAACACCCATCAAACCGAGCAGCTCCAAATCCCTCTCCAAATCTGTGATGACGCCCACCATCGCCTCATTCCTCCTCTGTTCCCAGCTCCTCCTCCAGCCAGTTTTTTTTTGCACAATGTTTCCCATGACCACATCTGTGCCTTTCTCACAAGAACAAGATGTCACTGGTGTGGGCCTTGTGAATGATGATGCTGATACATTTGAACTCGAAGATGAAGGGGAAGAGCTCGAGAATGTCATAGCTGAGTGTAGAGCCAGCAGAGGTTTGTTTGGGTTATCGAGGTATGATTCCATGTGATGAGTGTCAGACTGACGGACTCTGTCCATTTGATGATGGCGACTTTGTCAGGGGAAGATGCTTGGTAGGTGATATTACTGTCATCGTATGTTACAGGTATCACCTGGGAAGTGAAACATAAATGGTTGATAATAGCACGAGTGGGAGAAGAGGAGCATACACATTATGACATAGTGCTAGACTGACTCGACAACATCCCACAACCTGGAGGACATGTCTCTGCGACCATGAGTAGCAAGCTGTGCGCCTGTTGCAATGGACTCTGATCTAGACACCTTCAAGTCCATAGATGTTAGGGTTCATCTTTCAATGACAAGGAACCACACGCACTTTGTTCAGCTCCAAATGCCATTACAAGCTGATGTGCAACTTTGTCCATCAAATCATACCTGTATGGTATTGTACCCAGAATCACTCGTCGAGTGTACAGTGAGGGTGCTGACAAAATTGTAATGTCCTTGGTCAGGGCGTCACTGTAGACTTCTCCATCAAGTATCATGACCTCTCTCTTGCCTCCCTTCAAGCCCTGCATCATGCTGACAGCCACTCGGGCTTTCCAATCTGTCTCAGTGTTGTAAGTTTGGAGAAGCTCCAAGATTGCCAACCTCCATCCCAAGGTTGGTGCTAGAATGCGAGTTGGGCCATAGCTGAGGAGGAGAATGAACTTGAACATGATGCGGTCACTGGCAGGTCCAAGTTGATTCGATTTCATGTGTCATCTGACTCCACATCAAGTCCAACCAAGTGACTCCTTGACCTTGAACACTGAAACTCAGCATGAAATTACTATTGGTGGTGGTCTATGTGATCGCCTCTATCTCCTATGCCTGCCTCATGAGCTCTTACCAATTCACATGTATTGATACTTGTCAATGCTCATTCTCAGAGCCTTGAAATCTCGCTTGGCATCAACGTGTTTGCTCATCATGGCAAAATCACCTCATCTCGAGGGCTGAGAAGCACCACCAGCTTGTGATCTCACAGACAACAGTTGAAGACAGGTTGCCAACTAAGTGACAAAAGCTCAGTTCCTCATCTCCACCTGATAGAAACCCAGCCTAAGTGAGTCCAAATGTTCTTTTGTCAAGCATCCAGGGATGTCGACCAGGATAATCATGAGAGCGCTGAGGAGGCTGGCTATCCTAGCACTGATGCCAATTCTGCAGTTATACTCCACAACAACGAGTCAGGACTTGGAGACTCTGCTTCACCTGCAATTGCTCCTACTAGTAGCAGACTTGGATGTGTTAGCTCATCTTCAACTCTAATTCATGGCACCACCCTTCCACCACGCTCTCACCGGTTACTGAAACAACCAGAACCCACCTAAGGGTCTAGTGTTTGTAGTCGCAAGAGTACTAGTGAGGATGTTCTGGGAAAACTCCAAGAGAACAAGACTGGAGAGTCTTGTACTACTTGGCTATAGTATTTATACTACTAGTACATGTGCACAGACCGTGCAGTGCTTATCTACAGATACTATACTTGTATTACTAGGTCTGAGACTGGGGAACATGAGGCAACATGAGTTGCATGTTTATTGGAGGATAAGCATACCTGTGCGGGCATGTGTTGGATAGGGGGCATGAGGCGCGCATGAGGCGCATCGCATGTTAATCTAGAGCGCGTCACTGCAAGATCAATATCGTGGGAAAAAGTTGGGCTTTGTGGGAAAGTAAGTGAGTGAGCGAACATAGGGGCTATTGGAGTATTTGGTGAATTGTGAGTGAATGAGCATCTGGAAAAATAAGGAAAAATAGGGGAAAAATAGGGGCGTTTGTAACACCTACTCTCAGACAGCTAATGGTCGTGTGCCGATTAAAGGCAAAGGTACAGCAATTATTTGCTTCCAAGGTAGACTTGTACAGTTATCGCCAGTCATTTACATGCCATCATGCACCATAAAGCTCATATCTATGGGTACCTTGTTAACCGATGCCTGCATGATGCTTCAGACCACACCCAGTCATATCAATATCTTTGATAAATGCACTAAGCAACTGGTACTAAGTTTCCACTCCCATGGCGACACAATGTACTGGATGTGTGCCCCCACTGTTCATCCTCAAGCCAACTTATTGTCTATGGCCTCTGTGGACTATGAACTCCTCCACTGCTGTTTAGGCCACCGTTTGCACGATGTGCTCTGCACTGCAAAGAAGCACATCAAGGACTTTCCAGATGTTGATATTCCATCCACTGTTCCTATATGCTCTGGTTGTGAGCTTGGTAAACAACCAAATCATACTTTTCCTCATAGTGAGAAGCACGCAAGCGCTCCCTTTGAGTTAATTCATTCTGACCTCAAATCGTTTGAAATCAAATCATACCACAAGTACAAGTACGCAGTTGTCTTTTATGATGACTATACCTCTATGGCTTGGCTGATCCTGATTAAAACTAAGGATCAAACACTTAAAGTGACCAAGCAATTCCATGCCTATGTGCATACTCAGTTCAACGCCGTGATATAACACTGGCACTCTGATGCAGGGGGAGAATACACCTCCAAAGCTTTCACTGAGTATATGTGCGATAATGGCATACACATCCAACAATCTGCTCCCTATGCTCACCAGCAGAACGGACGTGCAGAACGTCTTATCTGTACTATTATGGATAAAGCACAACCCATGTGACTGCAGGCTTGCCTGCCCAATTCCTATTGGGAGTTTGTGGTACTACATGCACTTCATGTGTATAATCACACCCCTTCACATCGGCTCCAATGGAAAACACCATCTGAGATGCTCACCGGCGAAAAGCCTACTTTTTTGCATCTTCAGGTTTTTGGCTGTGGTGCATATATCCACTTACCAGTTGAGACTCGCAAAGGCAAATTGCAGCCTAAATCGCAATTGATGATCTACCTAGGCGTTTCCGCTGGTAGTGATTCAAACTACCTATTCATGTGCCCTAACAACACGCTACACACGTCGGCTCATGCCATTTTTGATGAGCATCTCTTCCCAAGGTGCTCAAAGGCTCAGCCACACCGGCCCATTAACCACCCGCCACATTCCATGATGATGAGTCTTCAGATTCAGATTCTGAACCATCGGACCAGGAATCAGATGCAGAAATCGCTCCTCCTACTGTCCATCATCACCCAGCCCCCAGGCCACCTACTCCACCTCCAGCAGCACCTCCTAGGGTACCTACACCACCACCAGCCCCACCAGCACCCCTGGTTACCCCTCCTCATTGTCCGCCTCCGCCTCCACCTGCTCGGTCAGAGCGCCCACAGCGAGAGCACTGCACCCCCATTCATCCTGGAAATGTGTATGGGGAGCGCCGCAAACCGCTAAAGCAGCTTCGAGACATCGAACGCATCTCTGACTGGTGCAGACTCATTGGAGAAGCACCGGCTGGACCTTTGGATTTACCCATTGTCCCTGGAGGAATGCCTCCATCGGAAGATGATGTAGAGTGCATCACCAGGGAAGGGGGAGACACATTGGTTTCATACCTCTGCAGCCATGCCTTTCTGCTGGAAGTAGAACAGTCCAACGTGAACTACTCTGAATGGACATACTGCGACATCCTTAAGTTACCACAAGAGGAACAAACCCTTTGGCGTAAAGCCTGCCACAATGAGTTACAAATACTCAAGGACTGCAAGGTCTATGAAATCATGGATCGACCTGCAAACAGGAAGGTTATTAAAAACCAATGGGTCTTTGATGTAAAAACAGACGGTAGAAAGAAAGCCCAGCTCGTCGCCAAAGGCTTCTCCCAAGTAGAAGGGATTGATTTCGATTAGATATTCTCCCCCATCATATGCTTCAAGATAGTGCGGTGCATGCTTGCCCTCACAGCAACAGAGAACTGGTACATCACAGGTCTCAACGTCCAATCTGCCTATCTATATGGCAAACTGGACGAAGAACTATACATGGACTTCCCTGAAGGCTTTATGTCCCCTCATCTCAAAGGGAAGGTCTTGAGACTATTATGTGCCCTATATGGCCTTAAGCAAGCTGGACTAGCTTGGTGGCGCGAACTCAACAAATCCATGAAGGAACTGGGCTTCACGCGTCTTAAAACAGATGCTGGCCTATTCAACTATTACAAGGGCAAAGAGCTCGTCCTAGCGATCATCTATGTAGATGACACCATCTTCTGCAGCCTGAACAAACCTTTCATAGACAAGGTTAAGGCTGCATTCATGGGGGAATGGGACTGTTGCGACTTAGGAGAAACACACAAATTCCTAAGAATGAACATATGTTGAGACGGTCAAACTATTAAGATAGACCAGTGAGAATACCTTGACAAAGTCATAGAGCGATGTGGCATGACTAACACAAAAATCGCCAACACCCCTCTTCCTCAGGGCTACTACCCAGAGAGGAATGATCTCCCTGTCCAACTGGAACTTTGGATGCGATTCCAACAGGTCATCAATCATTGCTGTATCTTATGATCGGCACAAGACCTGACATTTCATATGTGGTTACACAACTCGCCTGCATGTCTGCAAACCCATCAGAAGAGCATCTGAACAAGGCTCTATACACCTGTTGGTACCTCCTCGGTACCCAAGACTATTCTCTCATATACAACGGCAAGACCAGTAAAGGCATTATTGCCTGCACTGACTCTGATTGGGGACAAGACAAAGTCACATCTCACTCGCAAACAGGTTTCTACCTGAAATTCGCGGATGGTGAGTTCTTGTGGAACTCACACTTACAAAAGACCACAGCTCTGTCTTCTATGGAAGCTGAGTACATGGCCTTGAGCGACTGTATGTGCCAGGCTATTTGGATTCATCAAAGATGGAAGAACTTGGCTATCGCCTTGGCCCCATCCCCATTTGTGGTGACAATCAAGGGTCGCTCTTCATTGCGCAGAACCCAGTTACTGAAAAATGTTCCAAACATATCCAGATCCGTTACCACTTCGTATATGATGCTGTGATGCTATGGAAGCAGGTAGAGCTGCCCTTTATCCCAGGGACCAACAATCCTGCGGATATGTTCACTAAGAACCTTGGACATGTCAAGTTCAAGGAGTTTCACTCCTAGCTTGGTTTGGAATTCAACTCGCCGTCATAAGACTGTGCGGACGTTTCTATTTACTTTATATTCCTCACTTTGATATCTATGTATTCACTGTATACTAGACAAGGGGGAGTGTTGAAAGGACACATACTTACAGTCACGTGACCTTATATTAAGTAAGCATTACAAAGTGTATATAAGACTCGACTGAGTCTGAATATAATATATCTCTCTTGACCAGCAACCGCTATCATCTCTGAGAACTCCCAACCCATCCAAGGTAAGTAACTCTAGAGTAGATTCCTGAGTAGCCCATGTGGCAACACTGGCTACTAGCTATTGCAACAGTGGTGGAGGGAAGAAGGTGGTGGCTAGAGCTTGGCTTTTCTTCTCATTGATGCTTGCAACGTTAAATGTTCCATCCTGGTTTTTGCAGTTTAGGGTTGGGATTCTGGCTGGGCTACCATCTGAGGGTTCGGAGTTAAGATATTTGTTGGCAGTCCAGATCTCTTTGCTACTGATTCCCTCGAGCCAGTTGAACCAGTGGTTGCATTTTGTCTGTTTGATTGCTTCCGTGTATTTGTTGTGCTGTACTCGGTGTTTTTCATGAGAGGGGTGGTCAGGGACGGTTCTCATTTTGAAAGATAAGGAAGTGAGCTTAGTGGTTTCCTCCCTCATCTGCATGAGCTCCCTTGTCCACCAGCATTTGGAGTGTGGGCTTGGGCGAGTGGTGGGTACATGCTGCTCGATAGTCATGAGGATGGTGTCTGTAATCTCCTTGGCTGTCCATTGGAATTTGGCTTCTGAGACTATGGGGTCAGTGGTCGGGAATGGGAGGAGAGCTGTTTTCAGGGTTTTGTTGAATTCCTTCCAATCAATGCCATTGAAGTTTTTTGATGGGCAGTTGTCGAGTTTGGGGATCTGTAGCTCTAGGGATGTAAGGATGGGGACATGGTCAGTGCAGGGCCCACGGCATGAGGGGTCCTAGTAGCAATGTGTCAGCATCAGGGAATTTTTAATGGAATGATAATCCATTATAATCTCTGGCAGAGATTTAAAAACTCAATATCTCTTCTAATTCAAGTATTATGACCTGCTGCCTATTGACCATATACCATTGTTTATATCAACAATTACAGCTATACACCAAACAGAGACAAATAAATGATATTTAGTAGGAATATAATGTCTGCCAGGGATTATAATGGATTATCGTTCCATTAAAAATTCCCTGATGCAAGGGTATTCCCGTGCGGTTTTCTCCAGCACCGCCCTGGATCATAGCCCATGCCCGCACGTCATCCCCCTGTCTCTGCTGGGGTAATAGCGGGATAGCCATTTAGGAGGCTCCCTGTCTTCTCACCCATGCTCATCCTGCTAGGTGCGCCTTTCTGCGTTGTTTGTGTGATACTCCTTCTCATCTGTGCTTGTTTGATGCTGCTAGTCATCATTTCGAGCAAATTTTGGTCATTAGATCACTCCCATCGCATTTACATTGCTCATGACTGATCATGCCAACTTGTCTCAAACTGCCTCACTCAATGGAGAGCATCACAAGAACTCGGGAACAAAACTCTCCTACGTCAAGTGATGCATGTCCGTCGTTGACCAATACAAGTGTGGCTCAATTTCAAAGGGGGATGGGGTTCTCAAGATTCGAGGTGCCCTCGACTCGTTCACAGCTGAGCACTCTGTTGAGTGGGAAGTCGAGTCTACGTTCGGTACCTATCTCGACATGCTCGACAACGTTGACCAAACTTATCGAACACCTCGTGGTACAACGGGGGGAGGTCCACCTTGGGAATCATCTCCTCAGCCCAACCCAGAGGAACCTCATTCTCTCGGATCCACCCATCATCGACAAAATCAATCAGTTGCCCCACAGCATGGAGCACAACATGTTATTAGAGAGCATTCAGATGATGAATGGGAAGAAGAGGAAGAACCTGTTTGTAAGCGAGGGAGAGGAGTCATCAATCCGTCACATTTCCCATGGAAGGGCTCTAGCGCCGCACATCGCACAGCCCTTCCAACAGAGCTTCAGGAGATCCTTGATCTCCTTGAAAACTGGTCCTATGATCCCATCTTTGTTGTCAGACAGATCATGCTTGCCACTGACTCTCCTGACATCCCCTACAACCAATGGCTCAATATTGTCAAGGGACTTTCGGTGGAGCTTGAAAAAATCCTTGGGGCATATCACTCCCTCAGCCTTGAAACCAAGCAGTCGCGAGATGTTGGAGATCTCTTCCAACTTGTGGTCAAGACCCCCAAGGTCTCCAGGGCTATCCAGACTCCACATGAATGGACGGTTGCCTTTGGAAAGGCCACCAAAGTGACTGCGTATGTGCTCCCTCAGCATTGCTCCGAGTACGATGCTTAGAGTGAATACATCTCCAGACTCTTCATGTCCTACCTTCCCTTTTACCACCAGTGTATCATTAACTTTGACAAAGCCGTCCGACTTTGCACCACAAACCAGAAAGTCTTATGCCTCACTGATTATGCCATGTTTGAAGACTTGCGAGCTGCTCACCTCTCCCCTATGGGGGTGGGTCCCTATCCCGGTATCCCAGGTTCAAGTGGATCAGCTGGACAAAGGCCAGATCACCAGTCCAACCTTGAAGGCAAGCGAGCTCCCTGTCACAAATGGAATCAAGGGACCTGTGAGAAATCTATGGCTGAGTGCTTCTACGAGCACTGCTGCGATCGGAGGAATTGTGGAGGACCACACAGATGACCAGAGCATCCTTCCACTCCTAAGGCAGCTCCGTCTAAATAAACAGATTGCTCAAGGCCCTTCCTTTTGTCATCGTTTCATTTGGAACTCCTCTATGTCCCCTTGTAGTCGCACTGTTCGCTGGACTGAGTTTGCAGATCCTCTTCTGTCTCTGTCTTCTTCTAAATTTGAAAACACTGAAGCTCTTGCAACCATTCACTCACATCCTCATCTCTTCACCATGTCAACCCCCATCAATGTCAATCATTTTGAAAGGCTCATCTCCTTCCATCCAAACCAACTGTTTGTCCATTTGGTGGTGTGTGGACTGTGTGAAGGTTTTTGGCCTTTCGCCAACACACATTATGGAGAATGGCCTCTCACTTGGGACAACTCAGGCCAACCATTTCGTGCTGGAACTGCTGAATCGGAATTCGTTGAGTCTCAGATCAAGGATGAGCAGGGAAAGGGTCAGTTTTTGGCTGAATTTGGTCCTCACCTTCTACTGGGGATGTATTCCATGCCTATTATCCTGTCCCTAAGCCTGGCACTGACAAGATGTGTCTGGTCACTGACCACAGTGCAGGGGAATTTGCCCTTAACAACATGATCTCGAAGGAGGACATTGCTGGCATCATGCTTGACAATGTCCAGGATTTGGGTGCCGCTCTTTGGGCCTTTCGTGCCCAGTATGGAAATGTGGACATGCTCTTGTGGAAAGCCGATGTCTCTGAGGCTTATTGCCAGATGCCGATGCACCTGCTATGGCAGATCAAGCAAGTGGTGTCTGTAGGCACTCATCGGTTCATTGATTGGCGGAATGTTTTTGGTGGCAGTGCCACTCAACGGATCTTTCATGCTTTCGTGTCTCTGATGACCTGGATTGCAGTTGTCAAACTACTTATCACCATGCTCATGATCTATGTATGTTGATGACTCCTACTCAGCACAACGCAAGGGTGAAATGTTGTTCTATCACCGATATGGAAAGGAGCTCCCCTCTGATCTTGTTAAACTCCTTGGACTTTGGGACTATGTCAACCTCCCGCATGAAGAATGGAAGCAGGTTTTTGGAGATGAGCTCCCCATTATTGGTTTTCAGGTCCATCTGAATCTGATGTGGGTCACAATGTCACACGAGTCCTGCTTGATTTTTATTGACACCATCCATGAGTTTGTGCAGCATGGTACACGCTGCACTTTAAGGAACTTCCAGAGCGTTGCAGGTCACCTTAATTGGGCTCTCAATGTATTTCCCATGCTGCGTCCAGCTCTATCTGCTTTGTATGCCAAAACGGCTGGGAAACTGGAGTACCGAGCACCAATTTGCATCAATCGTGATGTCAAGCAGGAACTTCTCTGGGCTGTCAAGCATCTCATCTCATTGGATGGTGTCTACTTTTTATCTTCACAGGGATGGGACTACCCTGACCTGCCTGCGTCGACTGTGCGAGTTTACTGTGATGCCAGTCCAAAGGGTCTAGCTTTATGGTTCCCTCATTCACACCTTGCCTTTCAGGCACCAGTTCCACCTGAGATAACATCCAAATCCATCTTCTTCCTCGAGGCTCTAACTGTCACGTCAGCAATCCTTAAAGCTGCCAGTCATATTGGCCGTCATGACCGCCTGGCTGTTTCTCTGACAGCTTGAATTCTGTGCAGCTCTTCAGTTCTTTGGGTGCACTGCCTGATATGAACTGGATGCTCATTCTGGTCATCGATGCTTTGCTCTTCCATTCCGTCAACTTTTGCATCTTCCACATTTCAGGATCTCACAATGTGGTCGCAGATCATCTATCCTGCTTCTGCAATGCTGAAGCACTTGCTGTGGCTCCCTCACTCGTCATTTGGGCTTTTTCACCCCCTTGAGTACTGCTGGGGGCTGCATGCAAATGATCTCATCCTCGGTTGTGGCCAGGCAGCCTCTTCAGGAGGCCTGGTCAATGGAGCACCTCATTGTTGAGCGTTCGGTGTCGCTTGGTCTTGCCCTTGAACGTTCTACCTCTAAAGCATATGCCTCTGCCCTCAACTCCTACCTTGAGTTCTGCAACGTTCACCATCTCAATCCTGATCCATCTGTGTTACAACTTGTTCTTTTCTTCTTCTTCTTATGCTCTTATGCTTGTACTTGTACTGAACTTGCCAGTTCAATTCTCAACTCTGGACACTATTTCTTTTGTTGCTGACTTATCCATACCAATTCTTCTGTTATCTGTTATCTCACTTGCTTTGTCAGCAACTACTTCCTCCACCTTCCATTCCATTCTATGACTCTCTGTACCTGCCCTAACTATGCCTACCCTTAACATTGTAACCAGGTATATAAACCCACGATTCCTATCCCTTCTACCTTAGCTTAGATCTCCTTGAATCACATCTATCTGTCTTGGCTCCTTCTGGCTTAAAACTCCAGTCACCTTGAACCTCAGAACCTTTGAACCCTAGAACCCTAGAACCTTTGACCGAGTCTGTTCCCACTCTAAAGTGGAACATCCTCCTTTGGACTTCGTGCTACCATTAAGTGCATACTATCTCTTTGAACCATCGACCTAGTCTTTCGAGGCTGCACTCGTTCCTACCCAGGCCAAGCATAACAATCTGCTGACACATTGTCCCTCTTCATTACATTTATGTCCCATCACATTCAGCCTTGCTCAGTCTGCGCCTACTTGTCAGGCATTGTTTCCCAACTCGAGCCTTATTACCCTGATGTCAAGAAGCATCAGGATTCACACCTTGTTGTCCGGACCCTCCAGGGTTGTATGCGCTGGTTCTCATCCCCTCTTTGCCATAAGGCCCCTCTGACACGTGACCATCTTTTGCTCGCTACCTGTGCGCTTTCCCTGCCTTTCAGTTTTGATGATTTTTTTTTTCCTCTCCCAACTCCACATTGGCTTCTTCACTTTGCTCCGCCTGGGCAAACTGGTTGTTCCAGATGACTGCACTTTGCATGATCCCTTCAGGTGTTCTCTTTGTCATCATGTGTCCTGGTCGACCAATCAGCTTCACTTCCTCCTCCCACATGATAAAATGGATACCTGCTGTTGTTCTTACAGGATATAGAGTGCTAGATTCACTAGGGGAAAATCCTATGCAATCAATCCTCCAGTCCCAATCTAGTTATAAGCTGGTGATAGGACAACTCTATCTACCAGATCAAACAGAAGATACTAAAGAAAATAAACTACTGAGTGAGTGAGAAACTTAACTAATTGGATCCCTGGTTGTTCTTCCTTTCCTGATGGTTAGTCAAGGGTAAAAGGGTTGGCTTCGTTCCTAGCTAATATAGATCCTAAGTAAAAGAAGGAATTTGTAGACTATTCCTAGTATTACTGACTAAAGAGTTGCTAGTGTTACTAGCTAAGATGCGTACAGGGTTTGTACTGAAGAATGTGTAAGGGTTCTAAAGCTAATGGTATAGCTGTTCAGGGTGTGAATAGACTACCTCGTATAGTAATATATTGAGGTGCTAGTATGAGTTGTTTGGTTGTGTTTACAAAGTTACAGGCAATACCGTGTTTATGTGCCTATATAACGAGTAGCTAGATTCCTGGGAATCTGTGGTGACTGTGTCTAGTGGTAAGGTGTAGAAATGTTTCCTAAAGGGGATCACTCAGTTCTCACGCAGTATGGGTTATTTGTAACCAACTTTATTGGGAAACTGGAGTGGAATGTGTGTCAGCAAGATCTCTCTGAGATGGGTGCAGCAGGTTACTAAGTATTCCTAAACTAGATTTGCTTAGGTTACAGTGGCA